>NW_026464712.1:0-14611 GCF_026875155.1 Cherax quadricarinatus
CTCTGGTTTGTTAGAAGGAAATTATAGATCCATCGACCGACTTTTCCTTTTTTCCCTTTAGCACCTTTTTGTGCCTATTAGCCAGGCACCTTGAAAAGGCTTTTGCAAAGCTGTTTATTACATCTGCATTCTTTTTTCTTCAGTGCATTTGGGCCCTTTGTCGTTGTACCAATAGTTGGACAGACAGGAGCGACCTTTTAAAACCCCCGTTGCCCTGGGTTGTTAACGAT
The DNA here is from genome assembly GCF_026875155.1 of Cherax quadricarinatus. Lineage (NCBI taxonomy): Eukaryota > Metazoa > Arthropoda > Malacostraca > Decapoda > Parastacidae > Cherax > Cherax quadricarinatus. The sequence goes on from NW_026464712.1 coordinate 231, forward strand.
GGTTTCTAGAGGGGTGGTGTCTTGCTTCTAGGACCCTTTCAAAGTTTTTATGAATTGGGGTGTTAGGCATGCTGTAGTTCTTTGTGTTGCTTTACTGCCCCCTTTGTGGAGTGGGGCATGTCTGTTTTTTTTTAGAAACTGGGGGACGACCCCCGGTCCACTCCCTTCCAAGGTGGAAAAGGCTCGGATGGGGGGCCCGGGGGCAGAGTGCATGGGCAGTATTTATTCCCCTTTTCGAATCTTTTGGCGTCGATACATGGGGATAGGTTTGTTTTTAATAAAATTTTTGGGGCTCTCTCTAAAAAATTCATTTGATCTTCGCCCTTTCGTTGGTTAGGGGTTGCTAAAAACTGACATATTGGATTGGTTAGCTCACTCTTTCCCTTTGCGTCATGTGTGTAGGACCCATCTTTTTAATTTGGGGGCCCAATACGGGACGTTTTTCCCTCGTTTTTGTTTTGGATAGGAGAAGAAATATTTTGGGTTTCTTTCATTTCTTTTGGCTTTTGTTCCCCCCGCGTTTCCCTGACTCCAAAAGGATTTTTTTAGCTAATTCGTCTTGCTATTTCTCTGACCAGGTCTCCCTAGCTTTTAGATTATTGACCCTTTGCCCCCTTTTATTCTTTTCCGTCGCCTGTAAAGGGAGCGCCTTCTCTTTCTTTTTACTCACTCCTCCTTTTTCTTAGAGGATAACCTTGTCATACTCGAGGCCACCCAGTTAATCTGTTTTACATAAATTGGGTCTGTGTGTTAGTATATCTTCCCCGCTTTATCGGTTTGGCTTTATGTTTTTGATTGAAGTGAATTTTTGGTGAATGCTCCCCGTGATATCCATTTTTTCGGTCTGGGGGACCACGCATACTGTCGAACCTCAATTATGTTGTAGAGTATAGTTTTGATAGGTGACATTTTTTATCAGTCATCATTTTATGAAAAGAGGGGTCTAGTGTATTCTCCAGTCTAGTAGGCTTATTTTTGCTGGTTTAAATTGAATTTTGTGCAGAGATTTAAAAGCTGTGTAGTGTAGTTTTCATCAGACCTGCCCCTGGTGTTATTACTGCAACAAAATTTTTTTGCTAATTCCCCTTTTTAAAGGTCCCTTTAAAAGTTGAAACCCCCCCAGGGCAAGATGTTGGGTCAAGCTTAAGTTTTTTCCAGACAGTGCCCAATTTTTTTAAAACAGCGGGTTCCCCGGAATTTGCTGGGATTTTTGCATCCGGGGGTTTGGGTTTAGACTACCACAATGACGGGGGTTTGGTTTCTGACCTTTACTGCAAAAACTTCCCTTACATCATTTGGGGAAATTAAAAGCAGTTCTTTTCCAAACAAGTGCCCTCTGAAAATGAAAAAGGGCCAACCCCCCCCCCTTTTCCCTGTTCATTTCTGCCCACATCAAAAAGGGTTTTGGTAACCTGGGATCCATTTTTTTCTTTTCCCCCAATGATCCTTTATGTGGGCCCTTCAGTGAAAGCCGCGAACATTCCCCTTTGCCTCGCAAGCATCCACGGATAAAGGTTTTTTGGTTTTTTTTTGCTGGTTTTAAAGACCCTGTTTTTTGAAAAGAAGAATTTATCGGACGGGGTGGAAATTTTGGTACTGGGTTGGGATTTTTTTTCCCGGGCATTAGAACCCTGTATCTGTTTTTTGGAGTGGAGGCCAATCGCCGGGGTTTCCACTCCGGGAAAAGACTGGTTTTGGTGTACAAATTTCGCCATTTCCTGCCATTTTTTTTTTCCTTCCTGGCACTAAAAAACCCTCCCTCTTGAGTGGCGGGGCTACCCGGGTTTTCCCATGGCCGGGATGTTTTGTATCTTTTTGTCCCCTTTAGATGGTATGCCTGGAATTTGTGAGAACAAGTTTTTAAAAGTATGAAAATTTGCCCCTGTAAATTCCAAGCCACGTGTGCTAGATTTTGTTAATTTGCTGCGGGTTTGGAGTAATTAACAAGTAGAAACGGGTTTTTGGAAAAGATAAGAAAATAAGATAAGATTTCTTTCCCGGTTTTAAACCCCCGGAGGGTTAGCCACCCCGGGATAACCCAAGAAAGTCATGGGGCCCATCGGGGACTGCCTAATTTAAATTTCCTTTGGGGGTCCTTAATCTTGTCCCCCGGGGATCGACCCACCCCATTCGACTAACACCCGGTACCTATTTGCTGTTTTAGGTAAAACAGGACAACGGGTGTAAGGAAACGGGTCAAAAATTTTTCCCCCCCGCCGGGAATCAAACCCGGGGCCCTCCTTGTTTGAAAGGGGGAGCTTTGGGCCACCGGGCCACCGGCCACTCTCGAGACGATGGGGGCCCCAGTGAATGACCTTAAAATCGCACCGACCCCGGGGGGCCCCACTACCCCCCTTTTTCCCTTTTGTCTACGGGGGTAAATCCCTTCCTTCCCCCCTTCTCCTTTCTGGAAAAAAGGGGCGGTTTCACTGACCCAAAATTAACAGCCCTAACTCTTCCTTTCTCAACCCAGCTGAACAAAAGTACCTTTTGGATGGAACGAAGTAAATGATGGTAAAAGGCGAATTCGTACGTTTTAGAAGAAAGGGGGATTTTGGGAAAAAAGAAAAGGGTTTTTCCCAAAGGAGATTTTGTTTCAAGAAACAACGAGAGGCAACAACAACCATTCCGAACGGTTGGGCTTGTTTTCCCCGCTAACACTGAGTTTGAGGTCAAGTTTAGATGTTTAAACGAAGCTTCATTAAAAAAACCCAAAAAAAAAAACCTTTCAAATTCGTTTTCGCCCATGACAAGGAAAAATTTAAACTTTTTTTTTTCTAACGCCCAACTTTCATAAAAAAAACTTTTTTACTCATAAATATGCTAAACCCCAAACTCCAACTGCCCCACCAAAAACCCCTAAAATACTTTGTTATCCACAATGTCAATAAGTACAAGGATCCAAAATTCCTTTTTGTCAGATCAATTTGGGCAAACCCTCGTCGATTTCCCAAAAATTTAAACTGATATTGGCTGGGGTGGATTGGCAAGGCCCTCCAACATCATAATCTACCTCTGAAAGCGTTTAAAAACGGGATTACAAATACTTTGTACAAACCCCCCCTAAACCGTAGATGAACAATGTCAGCCCCCCCGGGGTACGTTTTTTTTTAAAATTGCTTTAAAAAGTCACACAGGTGGGGCAGTGTTCCCAAAGGGGCCCAAAATTTCCCTTCTCACCAGCTATGATATATACAAGAAACCCCAAACCCCTTTTGCATTAAAATGTATCAATTGAAAGATTTCCGGGAGTCCACTGCTCATGCGACGGGCAGAGCGAAAGCTGCCCCACTCGCCAGCCGCGGGGGTTTCCCCCCTCACCCCAACCCCCCCCCAAGATGAGGAAAAGGGCCCTTTCCAGATGTTTTCATGTCGGGAATACGCCCCCATCCCTTTAACTCAACAAAATGGTTTAGCGAGTCCCGGGGAGTAATCAAGAGCACGTTTCCCCGTCTCTATCAACACAGTAATCTGCTGGTGTTGACACCACCCTTCTGGCTGAGCCCCAGCGGGTCAGTCAGCCCCCCTGACTCGGGCTGATGGGGACTTCAAACTTCCTGATGACGCTAGTCTTGTTGGGGGGGGTACACAAATGCAGCTGGGGTATAACAGTACGGGAGAAGCAAAAAATGTTTTTGAAAAAAAAACTTGAGCACCACGAGGAAAAACTTACAGAGGTTCAAATATACAAAAACCACAGATGGCAGCCAAAAATGAAAATGAGTGTGGTGATAAATTAACAAACTGATATTGCAGGGGTGTTAAAAAATTAAAAAAAACGTTGTTTCTGAAAAAGGGGGGGTGTTTACAATCAACAGTGATAAATGAAAAAGGGGCATTAAAAGGGCCATCATGATAGTAAAACTGATGTTTTTAATGTTTTGATAGATACTGATTGGGGGAGATGCCCCGGTTGTTTAAAAGGTGTATGTATATACTTTTAATGATGAGGAATTTATACATGGATGATAGTGTTTAGTGAAAATAAAAGGGGAGAGTTGAGTGCAGGGAAAAGTGCCCCTTTTTCCATCCCAATTCACAGCCCAAAGAGCGCAGTGACCTCTGTGTACAAAGCCCTTCCCAAGAGGTCTCACTAAGGGAAGTGCACTTGGGAGACTCAGGGAAATAAGGATAATCCTGATGATTTTTGTTTATTGATTATGTCTGTTTGTTATTTAGTAATATTTTAATTTTTTTTTGTTTTGAAAATTGAATACTATCCCGGGCTTTTTAAGGGAAAACCAAAACTCGTATAAACTACCCCTTTTTTTAAGTTGGAATATTGCGCCCACTTAGAAAAAGATATTCTGACCTCCCATCATAAAGTAACCACTGAATCCTTTTAAAATTGTGTGCCCTACAAAGTGCAAGCCCCCTAAAAAACCCCCAACCCCCAAAATTTTCCATCTTTTGTTGCATAAAACCCTCAAATCTACTTCTTGTGTTCTATATTTTTAAAAAATCACCCCCCCCCCAAACCTTCTGCACATAAAAAACGAGGGGCAAACAGTATCACGGTTTTTAAAGGATTATATTGGGAACCCCTGCTCTAAACCATATTTAATTTGTAACCCCCTTCTGAAAAGTTTAATTACTTGGACCCTCCCAACTTGTCTCAGTCTAACCCTACCCCAAAATTTTTTGGTGATTTTTAATGCAAAAAACACAAAAGCTTTGGAAACTCTCAGTTTTGGAAATCGTAATGGCAATCAACTTTTTTTCCCTCTTAAACATCATGATAATGTGAAAAAATTTTGTAGTGACCTTGAACCCACACATTTTCAATGGGGGGTTCCCTTGATCTGTGCCCTTTGGGCTTAAAACATTATTTCTGCCACTGTGAGTTTTCCATTTTTAACAGATTTTAGCGTCTGATCTTTTCCCAAGGCAAACCTCTCTAGATATTGGTAATACTATTCTCCCGGGTGGGATTTTCCAAACGAAACTCTTAAATTTTCCCCCCCCTGATCAAAATAAAGATTTTTGTTGCACATGTGACGACGGGGTAAATTCCTATGATGTCCCTCTGTCAGTTTTTAAAAACAATGACCTTGTTGAGCTATTTCAAAGGGGCCCCCTTTTTAAAACCCCCCCCTCTAAACCTCCTACTACTCTAAATCCAAATGCCCTTCCCAAAAAATAACCCATAATCTTAAAAAAATCAAAACCAATTAAAATGATTCAAACTTCGAACATTGAAACGTACTGCCCCGCAGACAAGGCCCCAGCATATAGAAACCATCGTACCCCCGAAATGCTGGGGCCTCCCTTTCCCCAAAAGCCCTTGCTGCTGCCAGAGAGCGATGACAGAGCGCGGGAAAAAGACTGGGAACAATTTGTCAAAGCTCCCCATTTCTACAACCCCCCCTTAGGGCCCGGGGAAAGGAGGACTAAATAGAATTAAGGGGAACAGAACGGGCAGATCGGCACCCTCAACCCTTTTCATAGGGGGAATGGGGTTAAATCATGCTTTGGGGGGCCCACAACTAGCTATGACAAATCTTTCCCCCGTACCACAGGGAAAAATTTAAAAGGGCAAATATAGCAAGGGAGAGACTTGTTTCTTTTTGCCAGCAAGCAAAGACGCAACATTCCTTTTCCTTTAAATTAAAGAACTTGATGGCAGGGACTAACTAAGGGCAACTCCACTTTGCCTGGGAGATTGGTTACTTACAACAACTCAGATTGCCCGTTTCGAGTACCCGGAAACCTTTCTTGAATTAAAAAACAAAGATTTTTGTCACTGGGGGGGCTCCCCAAGTCATGGACCAATGCCCCCCCTTTATCCCATTCCAAGCCCAAAACAACAAAAAAATCATTTCGCCCCAAAATCCCTTACAACTCTTGTGTAAAAAATTTGAAAGGATGAATTTTTTAATCCCTCTTATGCACAGAATTAAGGGAAATTTTTTGTCCCCCCCCGGGGTTTCATGGCTTCCCCGCATGGAAGGGGGTGGGGCCTCCTTTTCTTAACCACCTTTCTCACTCTGCAACACTGACCAAACTCATACACTACGTTCCTTGACCTTTAAAACCGCTTTTGATGTAGCCCCAAAAACATGTAACATTAGTGAACCTTTCCCGAAAAGGATGTTGGGGATGCTTCTCCGCTGGATTAAAGGGTTTCCCCGTCCAACCCGAAAGTCGTCTTTTTTTTTGTTTTTTTTTTTCCCGGGGGCAAAGGAAAATGTAACTAAAGATTTTGAATTAAGGAACCCCACGGGAGGTGTGCTTAGTCCCCCCCTTTTTTAACATTTTGATTTAAAGCCTTTTCTTAATGCCATTCCTAGCCAGCCCCATCATTATAAAGGTTAGTTTTTCTGATGACATAATGATTCACACTACCGAATTTTCCCCAAAACCCAAAACCCTTCTTAATCATGTACAAACCCCGGTCAACCTGGGGTTAATAATCTAAGGGGATAAAACCCAAAAAGGTACTCAACAGGGGTCCCCCTCGGCAAGAGGCACAGTTTTGTCAGATCCCCGTTGCATGATGGGTTCCCCTTCTAGAATATTAAAACAAACGGCAAAACTAGGCTTGAGGGTTTCCCCTACTTTGGGGCCTGTTTAACGAGACTTTGTTTGCCAATACCAAAAAAAGGCTGAGAGCAAATTAAAGTTTTTGGCAGGTTTTCCTCCCCCGGTTTTTTGGGGAAAATTTTAAAATTTTGAAAATGATGTATCTTTTCTTATATTAATCAAATTTGGGGTTTTTTTAAACGGCCCACTAAATTGGGACTCGTGTCTGACTGGAAACTTGGAGGGCTGGAAGAACGCAAAACAAGCAATGAGGATCATCCTAGGATGCCCTCGTACTTTCCAAAATTTTTTAAAAATGCGGAAAGAACTTAATATTCCCCAAACATTTGAGATCCCTGTTAAATGAAAGAAATATCCTTTTTTGGGGCAATATGCTTTGGCTACCCCTTTTAAAAAAACCCCCGCACAGAACCCTCCAAAAATTTTTCCCCAGCACTGGGGAACCCTCCTTCCAAAATGGATCGAAAAAAATGGAACCGACCCCCCGCATGAAACCCCAAATGTCTAAAATTTAAGTTGGGCAACCCGAGACATTTCCCTGCTCCATGGGGAAATTTCCCCTTCCAAACTTCCAAATTCCTCCTTTTCCCCCCAAAAAAATCTTCTTAAATCACAACCAAAGCTTCGTCTTGAAGCAAACAAAGAGGGCCCTTTAAGGGTGAAATTGAAACTTATCCCCACAGAAAATCTTTCACAAAATTTTTTACGGGCAATGGTTTTTGTTCACCATCCCCCTGGGGCAGCTGGTAGTGCCGTTTTTCACACAGAAAGGTTTAGGCCTCATAAAGAAAAATTTGGGGCACGCAACCCAAAAACGGGCCTCTACCCTTCAAACAGAACTGTTTTTCCATACTCCCCGCACTCAAATGTGTCCATTTTTTTTAAGGGTTTACACTTTTAAATTTAACTGATTCCTTTCTTTCCATAAATGGGCCCCAACTCATTAAGTATAAAATTGGGGCATCTTTTTTCAGAAACCAACATAGATATGGAAAAATTGTGGGCAGTGGAGCAAATGCACATGCTGTGGATTCCAACTCACATTGGTCTTCAGATCATGATAGAACTGAAAAAATTGGCTAACCGTATCTTTCCAAAAAGGGGGTAGATTTCAATCTTGGGTTGTCAGGGAGTAAATTTTTTTAAAAAATAATAAAGAAAAGAACTTCAGCTGGGAAATTTTTTGACTTAAAGGGTCAGGGAGATTTTACACCAGTGGGGGTTTCCCCTCTATCCCCTCATTCTATCAAGCAGGAGGGCCCCCATGTCTATGGGCATCCAACAAAATAACAACTCTTGGATGTCCACTACCGCCCCCCCTCCGGCTTGGGGTTTCAAGTAACTTTTGGCCCGGTTTTAAAACACCACCACCAGATGTAGACCCAAACGAAATTAAAAATTTTTCCAGATGGATTTTTTGTCACAAAACCCCCAAAAGTCATTAAGTAAATTTGGGGGGCGAAAAAAATTTAAAAAAATTTAAAAAACAACTCACTCAGAAGTGTTTTAAGAAATGGCAAAATATTTTTCCAAGGGGGTTATATTGCAAAACCATTTTGGGTAAATACCCTGACTTTGCTAGCTGTAAATAAAGCATTACCACTGTGTGCATGTGGTGTGTGTGTGGTTTTGGGGTGTGTGTGTGTGTTGTGTGTGTGTTGTGTGTGTTTTGGGTGTGTGGTTTTTGTGTTTGGGGGGGGTGGTTTTTGGGGGGGGGGGGTGTGTGTGTGGGGGTGGGGGGTGTGTGGGGAGTGGGGGGTTGGGTGTTTTTGTGTTTTTGGGGAGTTTTTGTTGTGGTTTTTTGCAAGGTGAGTGGGTTTTTTGTGTAAAAGGGTTTTTGTAGTGGGTGTGTTTTGGGTGAAAAGTTTGGGGGTGGGTTGTTTGGGTGTTTTTTGCGGTGGTGGGGTTTTTGTGGGTGTGGGGTGTGTGGCGTGTTTTGGTTTTGGGTTGTGTGGGCGTGGGTGTGTGTGGTGTTTGGGGGGTGTGTGTGAGGGTTTTTTGTGGGGGTGTGGGGGGGGGGTGGGGGGGGTTGGGTTTGTGGGTGGGTGTTTTGGGGGGGGGGGTGTGCGTCCCTTGTGGGGTAAATAAGGGGGGTTTTTTTGAAGGGTTTGGGGGGAATGTTGTTTTGGTTTTGTGTGTGGTTGTGCGCCGGGGCTTTTTGTGTTGGGTGTGGTCCCCCTTTTATTGGGGTTTTTTTATAACTTTTTTTTTTAACCCTTTTGTGACCAGGTGTGGGCGAAACAGTGGGTTTATTTCTTGGGAATTTTTTCATAAAGTAACCAAGTAAAGGGGAGAGGGTTATTCATTTCCTCTTAACTTGCCATGATTGTGACCAGATTTTACCTGGAGTTTATTACCTTTTTTAACTATTCACTAAACATAACTTTTGGGGGCCATCACTGGACCCATTATGTTTCCTTTGTAATCTTTTGACTACCCCCACAGGATGGGATTGGGGGGCATAAAAAACATATAAACTAAAGTTTTGTGTGTTTTTTGTGTGTGTGTGTGTGTGTGTGTGGGGGGTGTGGGGCGTGGGTGTTGGGGAGTGTGTTTTTGTGTGTGGTTTTGTGTTTGTGTTTGGTTGGGGTTTTTGCTCCCAATCAATATTTGCACCCAAAAACTCATTTCAGTTTGACCCGGGGTGGAATTTTGAATTGCCATTCTCTATAAATTTTTCATGATTGGGAGCCAAAGTATAAACGTAAGAAAACCCTTCTACAAATTCATTACCTTTTTTTTAAATTGTACTCATTAAACCCTTTTTACCTATTCAGCTATCAAAACTTTTGGGGGGCCCCTCCCTGGCCCCATTACTACCCCTGTAAAACTGTAAATACCTTTGTAACTTTTAAAATTGTACCAGACTTATTCCGGGGTTTATTACCTTTTTAAATTGGGGAGTTCATTACCTTTTTAAATTGGGGAGTTCATTTTCCTTTTTAAAAAGGGGAGTTTATTACCTCGGGAACTTGCCAGCCCATCCAAAAATTTGGGGTCCATTCCCCCGGGCCCATTTTGTACCTCTGTAACTTTTGACTTTTCCGCCCACAGGAGGGGATGGGGGGCATAATAAAAAAATTAAACTAACTAACCACACACACACACACCACAAAAACACACCCCACACACACAAAACACAACACACACACACCAACACCCCACACACACACACCACCACACACACCACACACACAAAACAACACCACAACACACACAAAAACACACCACAAAACCCCACCACACACGCAACACACACCACACACCACACACACACACCACACCAAAACAAACCCAAAACACAAACACAAACACACACACACAAAACACCAAAACACACACCACACACACCACCACCACACACACACCACACACACACACCACACACACACACGCACACACACAGCACATCACACACACACACACACACACAACACACACACACACACCCACACACCCTCCACCACTTGACACAAACACTTGACACAAACACGTACTCCCCCCCTCCCCTAACCACCTCTCCCCCATCCCTAACCACCTCACCTTAGCCACCTACCCTCCCCCAAACCACCTAACCCCTCCCCAAACCTTCTAACCCCCCCAACTACATCCCTCCCCTCCAATAACCATCCTCCCCCTCCCCCATAACCATCCATCCCCTCTCTCCCTCAAACCATCTAAACCCCCTCCCCCAAACTATCTCTTCCCCTCCAATAAACCATCCTCCCCCCCCCTCCCCCACAACCATCCATCCCCTCTCCTAACCATCTATTCCCTCCCCCTAACCAGGATGAGGACAAGGGGCTCCAAGGACGAATCTGGGAGGGAGGAATGGGATTGTAGACTCAAAAAAAGGGAGGAAGACTGGGGAAGGAGACTAGATGAGCTGGAAAGGAAGATGGAAGAGAGGTTAGCAGCAGAATGCAGAAGGTGGAAGCAACAGGCCACAGCAGCAGAAATCAAGATAGAGAGATTAGAAGAGAGCTGAGACATCTGAAACAGCATAGAGACAAAGATATCACAGAAGTAGCATCGGCAATGGCTACATCAAACACAGACAACAGGTCTGAAGGAAGCATGGAAACTAAACTGTATGCAGAGGTCCTGTCAAACCCACATGGGGCCAAAACAAAGACAGGGAAGCACAAATTAAAGGACAAGAAAGAGATGGTTTAGGAAAGACATTGGAAAGGAACTAGAAACCCATGTGGCAAAGGACCTTACAGAATACCTGTGGGGGTCCCAGGAACAGGTGAGCAGGGAAGGATAAACCAAGAAGCATAGGGGGCCCAAAGAACCCTAGGGAAGGGAACCTGAAGGATAAGGAACACTCCAACGGGAAAGGAAAAAAAACTAAAACACATCATAGGATGCAAATGGGAGTCACAGTGGGAGGTGGAAATGAAAGATCCGTGGTTTTTTGTCCTATGGGCCTAGACGAAGCTAAAGGGGAAAACTTATGATGAAAAGAAAGCAAGGGAGGAGAAAAAAAGCGATTGAAGAATATCATGGAAGGTGATTAGGTGAGGGGGACATGACCCAGGTGGGGCAAATTTTCGGAGAATTGGGGTTGGTTTCACAAAAAAGAAAAGGAATCCGGCCTCTTCCATAGTAAATTTTTTTCATAGGCAGAATCAAACCCGACCATGATCCTGCAGAGAAAAGCACGGTTGAGAGGCAAAGCCCCAAGGAGTTTTTCCCCCGGAGTGTGTACCTCGATCGAGGACAGAAACAACAGGACCGAAAAGGAAGACCAATGAAAGGAGAAGTTTCAAAAACGAAAAGGAGAAAATGGGAGGAAATGAAAAAGGAGAGCAGAATTATATCCCCAGGTCAAATGGGAAGGACAAGTTGCCAACACCCCCCCAGGAAACACCTGCAGAAAGGACTCCAGCCACGACCAACCCCCAAAAGCCAAACTGAACAATCAAACCCCACCCATCACAAACTCCTGTATCCTCTGTTTTTTTTTCCCACCCCTTCCACACCCACGCAAAACCACCAGTTTACCAGTAATTAGAACCAGAAGTTGAAATGTTTGGTACACAAAATGCATATGGATTAACGAAATAACAGAAGAATGTCAGAAAGAAATCAAAATTTGAAAAGTCCCCCAGACCCATCCCATAGCCAGTTTACAGAAACAAAACCTCCCCATGGAGGACAAATAACAGATGCAATCCTTCCCACCCAGGATACCAGAATCCAAGAGTAAAGAAAAGAAGGGGCAGGGGGGGAGGTGGGGGTTGGGGTTTGCTCTGCTTCCGTTAAAAAAAACAGATGGAAAATTCGAGAAAATGGGAAAGGAAAAGAATGAGGATGGAGGAAAAAAGAGACTACATAGCAGTTACACTTCAGTTTTCTGGGGAACAACAAAGTGGGTACATTGCCAGTGTGAAGTTTAATAATCCAACCTCAGAACTGGCAGGAGGCCCAAGAGAGGAATATGAAGAGGAGGCAACAGAAGGCAATGGTGGGACACACTTTTGCCTGAGGTGGCAAGAAGAGCTTTCCCCACTCCAGCAAGCAAAGTTTTGGCTGGTTTATGGGGAAATTTCAACCCACAGGGAGATTGACAGGAGATAACCTGGACCACATGGGGTCCCCTAAACAGGAAGAAGCCAGGATGTTGAACGTGGGGTGGTGCCTTGGAAAAACCTCCTGCACAACCTGTTTAAGGAACACTACCAGAGTGAAAGAGGGGAAAGGAATAACCAGCCAAGATTTGGAAACCCCTTTGTGTTCCACTCCTGGGCCAAGAGCCTCAGATATTTTGAGGGACAATCCAAGTTATGAGAAGGTCCCACCCTAGGAAGCGTAGCGACCCTACCGTGGTTTTCTGTGTCCCTCATTTTTTTGAATACATAGTAGAGCTGCAAGTGGAAGAGAATAACCAGAGTTGAATGGTGAATAAGCCCTGCTATAAAAAGAGGGGGACTTACATAGGGTTGAAAGAACTTCCCTGCGGGAATCCCCCGTGACAACAGAGAACTGGCAAGGAAAGCGCCAGTAAAAAAATGAAATATGGAATATGTAAACAACAAAAGTGCAAGGAGGCAAGTGGGAAAGGTTTTATTCCCCAAGGGCCAACAAGTAACCAAGCGGGAAGACCAGAAACGAGGGCCCCTGGTTTTTACCCGACTTTTGTTAAGGAGGCAAAAACAAAATGCAATTAAGAATGGAAAAAAAAGTAACAGAAGGCAGAGAACACACGAAAAAATAGGGAGTCAGTCCCGCAGAGCCAGGAAAATGAGTACGCAACAGGTAAAGAGGGAGGCCCAGCGACAGTATGAAAAAAAAATGACCCATATAGCCCCCAATCGAAAATCCCAAGACTGGACCCGAAACCTGTTTTGTATAAAGAGCCCACAACAGGAGGGAAGCACAACAGTCCAAGACCAGGTGATCAGATTAAGGACAGAAGGTTGGAGAACCACAAGAAAAATGATCAGGAGCGTATGAGAGGAGCTGAACAGGAGATTTAAGGAAGTTTTTTTAAACAGTAGAAGACAGGAAGGGCTGTGCGAAGAAACAGCACAGAAGGGATCACAAGAGGGGAATAATACCCAACAAGTGTTGGATGAATACGAACAACTGAGGGGAGGTGAAGAACTCTAAGTGACCTTGACCACCTCAAAAGGCGATGGGACCCGGAAAACCCATTCCCCATGGGTCCTTAAGAAGGAGCAAAATCTGTGCGGCCCTCAACCACATCTTCAACACTCCCTTGAAACGGGAAAAACACCTGAGAAATGGAAGACAGTAATGTAGTCCCCATATTTAAAAAAGGAAACAGAGAGAGGCACTAAACTACAGCCCTGTGTCTCTGACAGTATTGTGGGGCAAAGCAGGGAGAAATTATCAGGAGTAGAGTGGTCGAAAAAACCTGGAAAGGAACAAGATTATAAATGAAAACCCCATGGGTTCTAAGGCAAATCTTGTATCACAAACCCCCCTGGATTTTTTGACAAAATAACAGAAGAAGCAGAAGAGAGGGGTGGGGTAGATTTCGTTTTCCAGACTGCAGGAAGGGTTTGACACAGTTCCCCCCCAAAAGATTAGTGCAGAAGCTGGAGGTCAGGCGCCGTAAAGGGGGGCATGCAATGGATAAGGGAAAACCGACAGGGAGGCAGCAAGAGTCTTTTATGTGAAGAGGTTCACAGTGGTCCTGTTACGAGCGGGGTCCCACAGGGGTCAGTTTTTAGGACCAGGCTATTTTTTGATATATTTTAAGCATGAAAGGAATAGACTCGAATGTCCCTGTTCGCAGATGCTGAATTATAAAATTAAAATTTGGCGGGGTTTGGGGGGACTGAAAGAGACCCCGGACAGGGGGCATGTGGGGCCAGCAACTGGCTTCTCGAAATTCAATTCCCGCCAAATGAAAGTCATAAGTTTGGGGGGGGGCAAAGAAGACCGCAAAAAATTAGGCTAGGGGGGACAAAGACACGACCTCACTCAGGGGGGAAAGACCCTTTGGGGGGCCATAACACCGAGCAAAAATACCGGGGGACCATCAACCAAAAAACGCTGCAGCAAGGGGCCCGGCAAACCTGAGAAACTTCCGATACCTTATAGGGAACGTTAAGGACCTGTACACTGTGTAGTTAGGCCCATACTGGAGTATGCAGCACCCTCTGGAACCCACCCTGGTCAAGCACATCAAGAAGTTAAGAAAGTTCAAAGGTTTGCAAAACTAGCCCAGAGCCAAAGGGAATGTCGTATGAGGAAAGGGTTTAAGGGAAATCGGACTGACGACTTGGAGGCGAAGGGTCAGGGGGGACGAATAACGACATACAAGATACTCAGGGAATAGCAAGGTGGGCAGAGAAAAAAGG
>NW_026464713.1:0-14963 GCF_026875155.1 Cherax quadricarinatus
ATTTTTTTTTTCAAGAAGTTTGGAGAAGATATATGTCACTTGTTAATTAATTCCTCACAGTTAATGTTCTCACATGTTCGTGTATGGCTTAGTGTCGATTATTGCACAGAAAAGTGTCATTTTCTCAAGCCATGTTGTACCGCATGTGCAGTAAGTATGTGCAAGTTTTCCATGTGTCCTGTGTGGTCTTGAGCCCAGCTGTGTGTGTGGACCACAGTAAGCTCTGAGCCCAGACCACTGTATAGCACCTCGTGTTACTTGTCACCCTGTGTGACCATTGGCAGTTGACATTAGTCAGTTCAGGCATCAGTTACAAGCGTCTGAGCCCCTTGTACAGAACGCTCTTATTGTTTGCCACTCATAGACGCCCTGCTGAGTTGTACCTGCTACGATTCCCATCAAGACTTTTTCATTCCACCTCCTGACCTTCAGAATGCAGTTATATGTAAAGAACCAGTCTGAGGACGCTTAGACCAACCTCTGCTATAACTCCAACTGTCGAGAGAATGACACTCGTCAAGCCACAGTTAGCCTTGTCGGCAGGTGACTGTCAGCCGTGTCACAGCTTCAGTGAGCTCCTGCACAAAGATGATGTCACTTTGACTGCTAGTCTGCTCACTCCAGTATGGTGTATGCTGTTATGACTCCCAGATGTATCGCCGAGTAGTCTCTGCCACAGCTCACTCCACGCTCACTGGCAGTGACAGCCCCAGCGACAGTACCAGTCGAGAAATGTCCTCCTGAGTCACTTTCCAGAAGAAGTCCTGCCCAGTTGCCGAGTACTGATGATGCTTTACTCAAGGGCACCAGCAGGTTGTGCCCCAGGATGAGTGAACCCTGTAGCAACTACAACGATGACTGCTTCACCATTCCAAAGGAAACTGTACCCTGATTCATCACAGCTCAGCTGCAGCGATGTCTCCTGTGTTGCAGTATCTGTCCAGAGGCAGGCAGGTGTGCAGTGATGCCTTCGAGGATCACTGCCTTGGCCCATGAAGCACACCACCTTTTTTTTCTTCCCTCTCTGTAGGCAGCTTTTTTTTCCATATCCACATGTGTACATATATAAATATATATATATTATATATATTATATATATATTTTATTATATATATATATATATATATATATATATATATATACACACCACACACACAAAAACCCAACCATGAATCCTACATTGCTACCCGGTCCCCACCCCCACAGGCCCCCAAACCACAGTGTTGGAAAGGAAACTGAAGGTATGGTACAGAAAAAGCTGATGGATTAACAAACAAGTGGGAGGAGTGGCACGAAGAGTCAAAGAGGCATCACCAGACATACAAGCGCTCACAGAAACCAAGCTTAAAAGGTATGATAACAGATGCCATCTTTCCAATGGGTCCAGATCCTGAGGGAAAAACAAAGGAACAGAGGGGGTGGGGAGTGGCACTGCTGTCAAACATCGATAATTTGGACTGAGAGAGGGGAAAAGCGGAAAGAAAGTATTAAAGCGGGAAACCTTCACTCTGGGGTCCCAAGGTGGTAATTCAGTGATGTATAACCCACCCGAAAACAAGGGCCTGGGCAAGAGTTGGAGAGCAAAAGGGGGATGGGTTTAAAACACGGGCTACAGTGGCCAAAAAACCCCATGATGCAGGGCAAAGCTCCTGTCAGGGCGCATTAACCCCAAGGAATCGACTGGGAGAACTTGGGGGCCACATGGGGGGCCCAAATACATGAGGGCAAAAAAAGATGGAGGTGGTACTGGAAAACTTTATGTACCAACACGTAAGGACACACAAGAGAGAAGAAGAGGAGAACCAGCAAGACTGGGGCTTAGTATTCCCTTGAGTAGTACAGATATTGAGGGCATCACATAGAAAGACCCCTTTGGGGCCTGATCTGTGGTTTTGAGCTTCGAATACACATAAGCTACAAGTGGGGGGGGAAGCAGGAAGGCCAGGGCAAAAGAAATAAATACGGAAAGGGGAACACAGTAATGCGACAAAAAAAAGACATAGCGGAAAAGCCAATCTGACCCAAAGCGTTATACAGAAAAACACAGGGGGGAATACAACACAAGGACCAGTATAGGCTAAGGAAGGAAGGAGGAGAGCAACAAGAAATGACCATAAAAGTTGTGAGGAACTCAACAAGAGATTCAATGAAGTTTCACAAGGGACAAAGGGGCCCAGAAAAGACGGAGAGGTGGGGACACCACCAGTGGGACACATACACAAAAAGAGGAAAAAGGGAAAAGGGGCTTTGGGGCTAGATACCTCAAAGGCAAGGGGGCCAATTGATCTCTCCAGGGCCCCTAGAGAGGGGCAAGGCGCTATGTGTACCCCAACAACAAATTCAATACTCTCAAAACGGGAATTGCCTGGGGCAGGGAAGACCAAATGAGTCCCAGTCTTTAAAAAAGGAGACAGACATGAAGAAACAAACTAAAACCCGTGTTATGACTTTATAGTATGCAAAGTCATGGAGAAGTTTGTAGGAGAAAAAGTGGGGAAAACACCTATAAAGGAATGATTCATCAACAGATCAACATGGTTTGGGGGAGGGAAATCCTGTGTCACAAACCCTAGGGAGTTCTATGACAAGGGACAGAAGAAAGACAAGAGAGAGGGGTGGGTGGATTGCATTTTTTTTGCTGCAAAAAGGGGTTTTTTGACACAGTACCACAAAAGAATTAGACAAAAACTGGGGGACCAAGCAGGGTAACAGGGAAGGCACTACGGGATCGGGGAATTTTGTCAGGAAGACAGCAGCGAGTAATGGTACGTGGGCAGGTGTCAAGTGGGCCCTGTGACCGCAGGGTCCCACGGGGGTCAGTTCCTAGGCAGTGCGTTTCTGGTATTTGGAACGCATAAGGGAAGGAATAAACTCTCCGAGGTGTCCCTTTTTGCAGAGAGTAAGTTGATGGAAAATTCATTCAACAAAGACCAGGGCAAAACTACAAAGGGATCTGGACAAGCTGCAGCCTGGTCCACAATTGGCCCCGGAGTTCAAACCCCCCAGGCAAAAAACAGAAAATTGGGAAGGGGGAAAGAAGACCAAGACGGAGTACACAGGGGGGGCCCAAGACACAAAACCCACTCAAAGAAAAAGACCTTGGGTGAGTATAACACCAGGCACATCTCCTGAAACGCAAATCAACCCAAAAAACTGCTGCAGCATATGGGGCGCCCGGGAAAAACCCCAAAACAGCATTCCGACATCTTAATAAGGAGTCGTTCAGGGCCCTGTACACCGTGTACGTTAGGGTCAAAAGGGTATGCGGGACCAGTTTTGGAACCCACCTAGCCAAGTTTAAAAAACTAAGAAAGTGCAAAATTTTTCAACAAGACTAGTTCAAGAGCTAAGAGGTATTCCTCGAGGAGAGGTTAAGGGAAATTAAAACCCGAGACACTGGGGGACGAGGATAGGGGGGGGCATGATAACGCTTACAAAAAAAAAGAAGGAATTGACAAGGGGGACAAAGACAGTGTTCCAGAGACTGGGGCACAACAACACGGGACACGTTGGGTAAGACACAGATGAATCACGGGGTGTTAGGAAATATTTCTTCAGCCACAGAGTAGTCAGGAAGTGGAATAGTTTGGGAAGCGATGTAGTGGAGGCAGGATCCATACATAGCTTTAAGCAGAGGTACGATAAAGCTCATGGTTCAGGGAGAGTGACCTACTAGCGGCCAGTGAAGAGGGGGGCCAGGAGCTTGGACTCGACCCCTGCAATCTCAACTAGGTGAGTACAACTAGCTGAGTACACACACACACACATATACATATATTAGGGAAAAATCAAGGTTCTCCCCAGAGCTGTTTGAATATTTTCTTCTCCTACCACCCCCTATATTTTATATTCTATGTGAACATATGTTAATAAACAGAAACATTTACAGAAAAAACACAAACATGAATAAAATTTGGTACAATGTATTAAAGATAATAAATTTTTCCTCCAGCTCCTCCAAAGCCGGACGCAAACCAAGATGCAGCAAGCATTTCCCCTTTGGATGGCCATGCTAAGGCGCTGGAACATGAAAGTGGCTGCCCTTGGGTCCCTGGTGGTTATGGGATGAGTCTGGAACCCAATTCTTTAAGGAAAATGTGGAATTTTTTCCCCATGATCCCAAGGTCTCTGATCCCACTGGGACAAATTGATATGTTGGCTTATGTCCCTGTACTTGCTGATCTTGTACTCCCCCCTGTGGTCAGCAGCTCCTCCCTGTCCCCCCACACTGTGATGGATATAGGTGTCAGCCAGTGTGGACACACAGGTATAGTCCTTGCTAAGAGCTTGCCATTCTTCCATGGATAGATGGTGATCCTGTTGGGGCGGTTTGCTGGGTTGTGGTATTGTTGGCTGCTAGTGATCGGGGCTCCCTCTTGGCTGGGCACCCAGCTGTAACAAGGGTTCTCTTGATGATGTCTTTTGACCTTATGTAACTTGCATGCCAGCCCTTGGCTTTGGAACAGTTAAGACCATGTAGACTGTATTGGTCTGCTTGCACTTCGCCGCAAATACACTTTTAAATTCTGTGTGAACGGGGGGCAGCAAGGCGCAGAGCCACTGCAATACAGAGGGTCTTAGGGTCGAGTCGCGTTCCCATTGCCGATTGGGAACTTTTTTGGAGGAAGCCCCAGAAGTGAGGTGCACTCACAGCCTGGAGATGGGCAGTCCCCCTATCTGAGGGTGCAGCTTTGAGCATATTGGCAAGCACCTTTTCAGCGATTGGGTCATCCCAGTTTGATTGCTTGTGAGCCAGTGCTGCATTTGGGTTTGGTGCTGGAGCAGCAAGAGTTCCTATTCAGTGATGGCACTGGCTTTAGCGGGGGTCCTGTTTTCCCCTGCTGAGTCACTGAGGTAGCAGGAAGAATTTGTTCTTATCAACTCGTTTGATGCTATGGAAGAGGATAGGAAAGCTGGTAGAGCAATTGGGAGGATCTGCGTACCCCTTTAGCCCCCATGCTGACCGGAAGTGAGGCTTGCACCCACTGTCCTCTTCAAGGGAAAGATTCAATACACCCTCTAGCATGGTCTTAAGGGGAGAGGTCATATTCCTTGAGCTTTGGACTGCTAAAGGCTGGGGAGCATCTCAGAAAGTAGGTAAGTTTTGGGATTACAGGCACCATGTGAGTAGGTAGAAGGCCATCGTGTGTGTCAATGTCTTTCATCCTGCTTTCCATCGTCCGGAGGTCTGAGAAATTTTTTCTAGGATCAGATCGATGGCATTGGACCAAGAGGAGCACCAAGGAGAGTCAATTGGCTGGATCAATGGCTCGTGCTCCTGGGATAAACGGCGCTAATATTCTGAATCATTTGTCGATTGGTAGAAAACTATTTCACATTTGGTGGGGGTTTTAAAAAAAGGTTCAGGCTTTCTCCCATGTTTTTAATTTTATGATGTCCTCTAGGAGAGATTCTGTTGTGCCAGCTAGGGTTTCCGTCGTCCAGGGAAACCCGATATTGAGCTCATGGAGAGTGCTTCTGTGACTTCCTTGATGAAACCCAAAAAAAAATAGAAAGGGGGCGAGAGGGTCTCCTGTTGCATGCCCTCACATGAGTCAATTCATGGTTCCCAAAAAAATAGTTTGGAAGTCACACTATAAAACGATTCTATGAAGGGATTTAAAAGGGGAAAGGGGAAATTTCTATAAACTGCCTGGAGAGCAGCATCCCTTCTGATGAGTTGAAAGCATTGGCAAAGTCCAATTTGACCAAGCTTTTTCATTGGACATGTTTTTGATATATACTCGTCTGCGTGGGCAGCTGCTTCACAGCCCTGTGAAGTTGGTTTCAGCATTGCAGCAGCCTCTTGACTCACCCTTCTTACTGCAGCCTTGGCAATGAGGTGCCAAAGGGTGTTGCCCACTGCAATGGGTCTGATTCTTCCATCCTTTTTCGGAGGGCACACAATGAGCCACCAAAGAAAAGGGGTCTGATGGTCTCTGTGACACTGCCAGCCAGGCATAGGTTGGAAAATTTGGTGAGTTTAGACAGCAGCTTTCTTTAAACATCACCAAGTGCTGGATTGAGTATTTGTTTTAAGTGATGAGGCTTAAACGGTTGAAACCTCCTGCTGAGCCCTGTGGAAATGGGCATAGCAGCTTTATACACATCAGCATCCCGTAAAAGTTTTGATGTTCTTCGCCCGCTGCATGTCAGGGAGGTCAATGTTGATACTGGGAGCCCTGGGTGGATGTTTGTCCTTCAGAGCTTGGGCTGTGCTGACGTCCTTGGGAGCGATGGTATCCTCACTGGTTATAAGCCTCAGAGCTCCAATGGTATTACTCTCTTCTACTTTTTTGCTAATTTGGGCTCTGATTTTTGAGGGTCGGGTGTCGTTGTTAGCATTTGCCTGGCGGGGGGTTTGTCGCCCTTGGAGGGAGACGGACGAGGTTGTCATCCCTTGGGAATGCATTTATTGTCCTAATAACAGTGTTGCTAGTGACTTATCCTCCTTGGTGGGACAGCCAAAACAGGCATTGCCAAAAAAGCAGCAGGTTGTGCCAGGATCTGTTGTTTGAAGGAGCATCATTGTCTGTCTTCAGAAGGTCAGTGAATTTGCTAGCAGCCTGAGGGCGAGCTGCTTTGGGGATGTGTGTCAGAGTCCTGGTGGATGTTAATTTGCAGATTTGAGGTCCTCTGTAGAGGTGAAGTCACTGTGCTGTCAGCGCTGTTTGCTGGGAGGGGCTGTTGGTTGTTCTCATTTAGAACTCTCCTGGAGTCTAGACATCCATTGTGTGCACGGATGTTGTCAGTTGAGGGATTGAGTGCACATTCTCTGTAACACACCCGGCAAATGCCTCGTGAACGACGGCTTTGGCTCTGTCGTGAAGATTTCTGTGAGCTCGCGACTACTTGTGATATTGCTAATATCGTGGGGGTGGGAGGGCGCCAGCTGTGGGGTGACGGGTGAAGTACAGCAGGGATGCATGGGGGATGAGGGTGGGGGAGTAGCGAGCGGCAGAACTTGTAATTGGTGGGACACTAAACGGCAGCACCCTTCTTCAGGAAGTCAGTGGGCCTAGGCTGGGATGAGGGGAGGGGATCAGGGATGGGGGGCGGAGGGAGTGGCCCTGTGTGTTCACTCAAGATGCACTAACTTTTGCTAATTGTTATACACTTATTGTTCCATTTAGAGAAAACCCTCGCCATTTGGCACACTAATCACCATGCTCACACTGTTATCCGAGGTGTTCTTCTGTTCACCATCCAATGACTGTATCCTGAGCGGCCACTTCCTCCCCCAATCCCCGACCCCGGCTGGACACAGAGGTAAACAAAACCTCCTCCACACCACCACCACGCCGGGAAACCCCCTCACCACCGCTACTCCCCAAATCCCAACATGTACACTGCACTTTCACTGATACAGAAGCAACGGTCTGATGCAGAAGATTGTCACAACTCTGTAATCTCCAGTGGATACTCACGATGATGTCTGCCGAAACTGGCCCATGTAAACCATGCTGGTTCTTGGTTTACACACAGAATGTATGGAGCACCACAAATTGGCTCCCTCTCTCCATGCCGGCAAGCAGAGAGAGGCTGGTTTTTATTTTTTACAACCAAAAGAACCTTAAAAAACTTACCTATCCTTATTATAACAAGCGCAATTTAATTTAGGTTAATCCATCTAAATACACTTTAGATAAATTTACAATAATTTAATAATAAACAATCACAATGAAATATATTTTTCTCGTTATGTTCAGAATGATTTTCTGCGAAATTTATTGCATACACAAATTTTTGCTTGCCTTATTAGGCAAGAAAAGCATTTCGATTTAAGCCAAAATCGCAAGTTTTACCCATTATATTATATTAATGAAATCACGAGCAAGGGAAATTTTGAATCATTAACAGAATTGCGGTGGCCAGTATCGATCCTGCATTCCCATGCCCAGCCTTGTGAGAAAAAAGGGCAGTAGCATCACTATCCACTGGACCACGGAAAGAGGGATGCATAATATTCCCGTCTTACAGAACTGGGCATGGGAACGCAGGATCGAGCCCTGGCCAGCCGCTAGTACTGTGCTCTGTTCCACAAGGCACAGTACTAGCTCCCATCTTGTTCCTCATCCTCATACCGACATAGACAAGATGTCCAGGCACACACCGTGTTTCCTTTGCAGAGACACCGAATCTGCATGACATGTCTTCCATTGCAGACACTGCAAGGCTCCGGCACATCAACCAAATCTTTCAGTGGGGTCAGAAAACAATATGAAGTTCAACGATGAGAAAATTTCAAATTACCCGATAGGTAAACTGAGGAAATTAAATCTTTTCAGAGACAAAACAAATTCTGGTCCCCAAAAAAGAGCAAAACACCAACGTCAAAGACCTGGGAGGTTATGTCGGGGGATCTCACCTTCAAGGGCCATAAAATTGATCAATCGCACTGCTAGAAAAATGACAGGAGGGGTAAAGAGAACCTTTAAAACTAGGGAGGCCAAGCCATGATGACACTCTTCAGGTCACTTGTTCTATCTAGGGGGAAATTGCTGCACTCTAACAGCACCTTTCAAGGCAGGTGAAATTGCCGACCTAGAAAATGTACAGAGAACTTTCACGGCGCGCATAACGGAGATAAAAACCACCTCAATTACTGGGAGCGCTTGAGGTTTCTAAACCTGTATTCCCTGGAATGCAGGAGGGAGAGATACATGATTATATACACCTGGAAAACCCTAGGGGGACTAGTACCGAACTTGGCACACAAAAATCATCACAAACGAAAGCAAAAGACTTGGCAGACGATGCACCATCCCCCCAATGAAAAGCAGGGGTGTCACTAGCACGTTAAGAGACCATACAATAAGTGTCAGGGGCCCGAGACTGTTCAACTGCCTCCCAGCACACATAAGGGGGATTACCAACAGACCCCTGGCAGTCTTCAAGCTGGCACTGGACAAGCACCTAAAGTCAGTTCCTGATCAGCCGGGCTGTGGCTTGTACGTTGGTTTGCGTGCAGCCAGCAGCAACAGCCTGGTTGATCAGGCGCTGATCCACCAGGAGGCCTGGTCACAGACCGGGCCGCGGGGGCGTTGACCCCCGAAACTCTCTCCAGGTAAACTCCAGGTCATGATTTCATTAATATATAGAATTCTTGTGAAGGCTGGTACCCCAAACAGAATAACGTTGAAACTAGTCTCTGAGGCTCCACGATCACGTATGCTCTCATATCAGGGAAAACACACTCAGTGCTGTTGAGCACTTCGTGTTTGAGAATTTGTGGTCTAGTGGATAGAGTGATGCGTATTATGTCCCGTTCTCACAGGGCTGGGCATGGGAATGCAGGATCGAGTCCTGGCCAGCCGCAGTTCTGTTAATGAAAATATATATTAATATATATATAAAATATATATATATATATAAATATATATATATATATATAATATATATAATATAAAGTGTGTGTGTGTGTGTGTGGTGTGTGTGTGTGTGTGTGTCGTGCCGAATAGGTAAAACTTGCGATTTTGGCTTAAATAGCAAAGCCTTTCTTGCCGAATAAGGCATGCGAAAATTTGTTAATGCAATGAGGATAATCCCTAAAGAAAATACAGTTGTTCCCAGGGTTAATGACATTGCTCAAGCACTTAGAGAAAAGGATCCTACCAAGTACACCACTAGCACCAGCAGTTCTAACACTAATGTCCCCACTCTGAAACCACTTGATTCAGACGATTACAAACCAATTATGTCGTTCGCATGTGGTGCTATTAGGGCTACACTTGAAAAAGACAACCAGAAAAAAATATGCCTTCTTTTGGTGCATCGCTTAGTGTCCTTAAAAAGAAAGTTGGAGGAATTAGTCACAGTGCTGTGAGAAACACATTTCGCTGCCTCGTTTCTCAAGCTGATGTCCGAGTATTCGCAATGAGTCGACCTTGATGTTTCAAAGAAAGCAGCTTGGCTATGGGATCTCTCAAGGTAGCGAGACAGAGGTTTGTGTAGACTTCAGAAACCCGTTTCATCTACTGAAAAGAGACGTAACATAATGGCAGTGCATGAACATTTCCCTAGTTTCCTTTTTGTTTCAACAGAATACAGTATGGAATCGATGATCATGTTGGTGGAGCATGAAATCATTCCATTGGAGTGTTTAGCAAGAATATCCTCTCACTCCGTTCCCGCATAGCGGTTAGGGAAATCATTAAGATTGATCAGTGAACAACATATCTGGTTCCTGGACGATGGGATAATGCCAAGTGTAAAGGAGACCTTGCTCAGGTAACGATACTGAAACAGGCCATGAGATTCGTCTTTAATTCATCCCACGATCGATACAGTGAGATCCATGCTACCAGGTGCATCAACAATTACTCTCCAATAAGCAGCACCCTATTTAGATTATTATTATTATTATAATCAAAAAGAAGCGCTAAGCCACAAGGGCTATACAGCACACCCTATTTAGAACACCTCTTGGAATGAAGTCAGTTACGCAATTCTAAAGGAAAACAATGGATGATTTGAGGAGGATGGAACAGCGAATGGGAATTCTAGACGCCCACTGTGCCTTGCACCTCACAAAGTGCTGGAGTCTGACCAGCTTAAAATATTTAGTAAAATGTGTACCCACATATGAGAACCCTTGGTAGGAATGAGTAGAAGTGGCTCGTGATGTTCATCTCCAAAATACCTCCAAGAACATGAATGGAATAAGTTGACTCAAGTTTTTATATTTACATAAATGATTTTTATGGTATTTTCTTTTTTTTTAATTAGTAAGACGAAGTATTGTAGATGAATGGTTCAGAGAACCGACATGTTGATAAATTAGACACATGTGCAACTCTTGGGTATCTTTATTGAGGAAACGTTTCGCCACACAGTGGCTTCATCAGTCCATACAAAGGAGAATCTTGAAGAACAGGAGGAGAATGAGGTAATCAGTCCCTCAACCTTGATTCTCCTTTGTATGGACTGATGAAGCCACTGTGTGGCGAAACGTTTCCTCAATAAAGATACCCAAGAGTTGCACATGTGTCTAATTTATCAACATGTCGGTTCTCTGAACCATTCATCTACAAACCTGTCAGACACTGCAACTTCTTGGGATCTTATACTTGGGAATTTCTTCGCTTGCCTAATTCTTGGGCACGACCTACTTCAACATTGAACAAATGTTACACAACCTATGACTGCTGCACCTCTCCTGCCAACGGTTTATAAGCTCCTTCTCAGCACGTATGCCGTATTCTATTCAAGATTGATGGACTGACCACATCGACTCAAGGTTGAGGGACTGATTACCTCATTATCCTCCTGTTCTTCAAGATTCTCCTTTGTATGGACTGATGAAGCCACTGTGTGGCGAAACGTTTCCTCAATAAAGATACCCAAGAGTTGCACATGTGTCTAATTTATCAACATGTCCGGTTCTCTGAACCATTCATCTACAAAACCTGTCAGACACTGCAACTTCTTGGGATCTTAATACTTGGGAATTCTTCGCTTGTCTAATTCTTGGGCACGACCTACTTCAACATTGAACAAATGTTACACGACCTATGACTGCTGCACCTCTCCTGCCAACGGTTTATAAGCTCCTTCTCAGCACGTATGCCGTATTCTATTCAAGATTGATGGACTGACCACATCGACTCAAGGTTGAGGGACTGATTACCTGATTCTCCTCCTGTTCTTCAAGATTCTCCTTTGTATGGACTGATGAAGCCACTGTGTGGCGAAAAGTTTCTCAATAAAGAACCCAAGAGTTGCACATGTGTCTAATTTATCAACATGTCGGTTCTCTGAACCATTCATCTACAAAACTGTCAGACACTGCAACTTCTTGGGATCTTAATACTTGGGAATTCTTCGCTTGCCTAATTCTTGGGCACGACCTACTTCAACATTGAACAAATGTTACACGACCTATGACTGCTGCACCTCTCCTGCCAACGGTTTATAAGCTCCTTCTCAGCACGTATGCCGTATTCTATTCAAGATTGATGGACTGACCACATCGACTCAAGGTTGAGGGACTGATTACCTCATTCTCCTCCTGTTCTTCAAGATTCTCCTTTGTATGGACTGATGAAGCCACTGTGTGGCGAAACGTTTCCTCAATAAAGATACCCAAGAGTTGCGCATGTGTCTAATTTATCAAGACGAAGTATGTTATGGCTAATTTCTTCTTTCTTTAAAGCTTCGAGCTTTGTTGTTGCTTTGACATAGCTTTCATGGATACACTTCAATGATTTACGTCTTATACCATCTATACCAAAACATACCTCTTCTCTCCACTTGTAATCGCAGATGATCATCCACATTGTTTTAATGCAGAAGCTTGAATTCTGGCCCAACCACAAGGGATTCA
Organism: Cherax quadricarinatus; assembly: GCF_026875155.1. Lineage (NCBI taxonomy): Eukaryota > Metazoa > Arthropoda > Malacostraca > Decapoda > Parastacidae > Cherax > Cherax quadricarinatus. Next base: position 12,326 of record NW_026464713.1, read on the forward strand.
CTGGATTCGCAGAGGCAACAGATATCAGATTGTGAACATTGTACATAATCTCAGCTTGCAGCATTGTGACAATGATGGTGATGATGGTGGTGATGAATGGTTTATCCATTGAGTAAACCTAGGAAGATAAATTAGATATAAGTTCGGTAAATAGAGTGAATTGAGCAAACAAACATTTAATGACATCGGAGATTAATGAATATTTATAAAGACAGTATTATTATTATTATTATTATTATTATTATTATTATTATTATTATTATTATTATTATTATTATTTGTCTTATGATTTTCACATTCGTCATTAACCAGAAAGCTCGACATATTGACCACTTAGAGAGCTTAATATACACTGGCCAGTTTTCACTAACTGCTGATGTCATTCATCAGCACAAATGTGCTATGAATCGTTAAATAAGAAATAATAACATGACAATGACTGCCCTGCTGTCTACAGGCAAAGAACCAGAAGAATAAAATCTCAAGTGAAAAAAAAAATGTCAGCTTTTCCATGATGACTTTATTATGTAATAAGAGTGCGAGTTGGTAGTCGTATATGTCGTGTCGAATAAGCCAAACCGGCGAGTTAGGTTTTTAAATTGTAAGTTTTTTTTTTTGAGTAAAACGTACAATGAAAATTTTATTATCAAAATCGCTAAAATCAATTGGCCGGTTACAGCCCCGGGAGCGGGGGCATTTACAACCCAAATTTCTCTCAAAAAATATCCAAGTATTAACAGCAAAAAATTTTTGTTTTTGTTTTAAATAAATTAATAAAATTAACAGACTATGATATAGTATAAGCAAATTTAACTTAAAAAAATCTTACATAAATTTAAAGGGTTTGGGGAAAAACTAATTTAGTATTGGTCACAAAATTTTTTTTTCTCTTCTCAATGAAAAAAGGGTATCTAACAAATTTTTTGGGGTAAGTTCTATTTTTTTAAAGGGGTTCGGGTTTTTAGATAAGTTGGCTATTAGGCTAATAATACATATATTGCTTAATATGATATAAATATATAATAATATATATATATATATATTATATATTATATTATATATATTATAATTATTAATTTGTGATGAAGGCGGCTCTGGGCCCTGCGCAGAGTGGCTCATTCCTGAGCGGGTCATTCCGATGGCTCACCCGAAAAGGGCTGCGGCTGGTGGCTTCTTTCACACCCATATTCTAAGACCTTTTTTCCCCACCTAATGCTAATGAACTTAACCCCACCCATGCCCCACCCACACCCCCACCCATGCCACCCCCGCACCCCCCACGCCCGCCCCCCGCGCCCCCCGCCCCCCCCCACGCCCCCCGCGCCCCCACGCCCGGGCCCCCCCCGCCCCCCAACCCCCCCCCGCCCCCCGCGCCCCCCACGTCCGCACCCCCGGGCCCCCCCGACCCGCCACCCCTGCACCCACGACCCCCCACCCGCGCCCCCGACCCCCCCACCCGCCCTCGCCCTCGCACCTGCCCGCGCCCCTCGCGCCCACCCGCACCTTCTGCTGCGCCTTCTGCAGCGTCGTCCGGATCGCCCCCAGTCCCCAAATTTTTTTCCGATTTTTTTCGAATTTTTTTTTAATTTCATTTTATTGTGCTCTCCACTTCCTCGAATCAAGTTTTTTGGATTGCCCCTCCCACTTTCACCCCCACCCCAAATTTTTTCGAATTTTTTTTTCTCGATAATACAAAGTCTCCATCTCCTCGGATCAAGTTTTTCTCGATAATACAAGGTCTCCATCTCCTCAGATCAAGTTTTTCTCGATAATACCAAGACTCCATCTCCTTGGATCAAGTTTTCTCGATAATACAAAGACTCCAATTCCTCTGATCAAGTTTTTGGATTCCCCCCTATGGGGTTTCGAAATTCTTATGATCTCCTTGGATCAAGTTTTTTTTTCTCGATAATACCAAGACTCCATCTCCTCGGATCGAGTTTTTGGATTCCCCCTCTGGGTATAAGCATTCAAAATGAACTCCCACTTGCATCCCAATTTTTTTTCTCGATAATACAAAGACTCCAATTCCTTGGATCAAGGTTTTCTCGATAATACAAAGACTTCATCTCCTCGGATCAAGTTTTTCTCGATATCAATAATACAAAGATTTCCCCCACCATCCACTTCTAGCCTCTATGTCCAAGTATTTCTCCTCCATCTCCTCGGATCAAGTTTTTTGGATTCCCCCTCTGGGTATAAGCATTCAAAATGAACTCCCACTTGCATCCCCAATTTTTTTTCTCGATAATACAAAGACTCCAATTCCTCGGATCAAATTTCTCTCGAAATCAAAGTCTCCATCTCCTTGGATCAAGTTTTTCCGATAATACAAAGTCTCCATTCCTCGGATCAATTTTTTCTCGAAATCAAAGACTCCATCTCCTTGGATCAAGTTTTTTTTCTTGATAATACCAAGACTCCATCTCCTCAGATCAAGTTTTTGGATTCCCCCTCTCAGGGTAAGCATTCAAATGAACTCCTCCTATGGGGCATGGTACTTTCTCTTACTACAGGTCTAAACAAGTGTGACATCACCTCACCTGTGTTTACTCGGCGGTCAGTGACGTCATGTGATGACCTCACACATACAGGCTGAATCTTGTCGACTTCCCCCTATGTCAGTGACGTCCGCGAT
>NW_026464714.1:0-7500 GCF_026875155.1 Cherax quadricarinatus
TGGTGGTTGGGTGGTAGGGTGGCAGTCGAAAAGTGGTGGGGGTTTGGTGGTGGTGGTAACCCTCCCTGGAGTTCCGGGGGTATTCGGGAAACACCCCCGGGCTCGGTCCATGACCGGGCCTTGGTGCCCGGGGCCCTGATCAACTAGGCTGTTACTGCCAACCGCACGTAGTCCAGCATACAAAACATAGCCCGGCTAATCCGGCACCGACTTTAGGTATCTGTCTAGCTCCCTCTTGAAGACAACCAGGGGTCTACTGGTAATTCCCCTTATGCATGGTGGGAAGCTGTTAAACAGTCTTGGGCCCAGGACACTTACTGAGTTTTGTCTTAGTGTACTAATGGCGCTCCTGCTTTTCATTGGGGTAAGTTGCACCAAAGTCTTTTGCTTTCATAGGGAGTGATTTCTGTGTGCAGATTAAGGACCATTCCCTCTAGGATTTTCCAGGTGTAGATTATGATATATCCAGGGCAATTGGTGTCAATTGCTGGCTGGACAAATACTGTAAGGAAAATGCGGTAACATTCATTGACAACTGGGACATCTTCTATGGCAGAAATGACATGTATGCCAGGGATGGGGTTCACTTATCTAGGTCTGGGGTGGTAGCACTGGCAACTGCAGTGGAGGGAGCAGTTAGGACTTTAAACTAGGAATAGTTAGTGGTATGGGTTTTGGCAGGAAAACAGTGAAGTCCCAGTGTAGCAATATTACGAGTTCTAGGGGAACTAGTAATAAGCAGAACGAGGTAGATATTGAAAAGCCAGGGACTTTGGGTGATAAGGACAGTAATAGGTTTAGTAGAAAAAACAGAAATGAGCAGGAAGGGTAAAGAGAAAGGAGAGTCTTTCAATGTTTATTATGCTAATTGCCGTAGTGCTAGGAATAAGATGGACGAGTTGAAATTAGTTGCTAGTGCAGGTAACATTGATGTATTTGCCTTAACTGAGACGTGGTTTAATTAAAAAAGTCGGGACATGCCTGCGGAATGTCATATTCAGGGTTTTAAATTGTTCCAAGTAGATAGAAGTATCGGGAAGGGGGGTGGGGTGGCATTGTATGTCCGAGATCGCTTCAACTGTTGCATAAAAACGGGTATTAAGTCTGAAGTAACACATACAGAGTCTGTTTGGATAGAATTTTCAGAGGGGCATGAAAAACTGATTTTAGGAGTGATATACCGTCCCCCAAACTTAGATAGGGACCAAGGGAGACTACTATGGGAGGAAATTGTTAAGGCCACAAGGCACGATAATGTAGTAATTCTAGGAGACTTTAACTTTAGTCATATTGAACATTAAAATGGTATAAAATACCGACAGATTGTTAGGTAAGACACATGCAACAGTTAGGTATCTTTATTTCGAAACGTTTCGCCTACACAGTAGGCTTCTTCAGTCGAGTACAGAAAAGTTGATAGAAGCAGAAGATACTTGAAGACGATGTAATCAGTCCATCACCCTTAAAGTTTTGAGGTGGTCAGTCCCTCAGTCTGGAGAAGAGCATTGTTCCGTTGTCTGAAACAATATGAAGTTGAAGTGACAGGATGGAGCCTTTATATAGTGCCAGGAGGTGAGACGTAGGTTGCTTTGGGAGGGCAGGTCCCTCTCAAACCCAGCCGTTCTCACTAGTAGAGGTCGAAGTTGATGGTCTGTACCAAGATACCCTTGTGTTGCAGTGTCTGACAGAATGAACATTAAAATGGTATAAAATACCGACAAATTGTTAGGTAAGACACATATGCAACAGTTAGGTATCTTTATTTCAAATTTTTCGCCTACACAGTAGGCTTCTTCAGTGAGTACAGAAAAGTTGATAGAAGCAGAAGAAAATTGAAGCGATGTAATCTGTCCATCCCCTTTTTTTGTTTGGGAAATTTTGGTTGACTTTTTTTAGAATCTAGATTCTTAAAGAGGGTAGCCCCCCTAATTTTTTTTTTTGAACCCGTTTGTGACAAAACCCTACAAGGGGAAAAAAACCTTGCTTAAATTATTTAAATGGCAAACAATGAACCCCTTGTGATAAATGGTTTAAAAAAAACCGAAAAAGTTGAAGTTTGAGACATTTGCAAAAGTTTCCTGAAAAAAAGATTCCCATATGCTGCAAAAAGTGTCTAAATTCTTCAATGAATCCTTGAAAATTTAATTTAGAAATTTCAGAGGAAACTGGGTGCTAGAAACCCAAAAAATAAAATTACATTTTGCATTGAAGGGAAGTACGATAGTAGCGAAAAACCCAGAAACAGTCCCAAAATTTTCGTTTTGCAGATTCGTGGGTTGGGAGAACATTATCATCTTTTGGGACTGGGGAAACCCCGAAGTGGCCCCAACCCCAAAATGACATTTTTTGGGGAAACTATACATGCTGCTCAAAAACGTTTTTTCCCTTGAAAAAAATTTAGTTTCAAATAGAAAGGGACCAAAAGGGATGATTAATAAGCCCCAAATATCTATAGGGCATAAGAAAGGTTTTTAAAAGGCGTATCAAAAGGGGAAGGGCGGGGGGTTTCTTTCTTATGAATTCAGTATATTGCTTTAAAGGGGACTTAAAAAAGGGGGTTTAAGAAAAGCCTAAAAGGGGACTTAAAATTTAAAAGGCTAAGGATTCTAAAACTGTGAGAATGGTTTAAAAAAACCGACAAGTTGAAAAATGGGGACACTTATCCCACCCCATAGGGGAATCTTTATTCAGGAACTTTCGCCACACTCGCTCCAGGTGAGGGATGTTTTCCTCTTTACTCCTCCTCTCCTTACGCCTTCCTTTTTAAAAAAATTTTTAAAATTGTGGGAACACTGCGGGGGGCCTAGGGCCCATACGAGGCGGGTTTCCTTACCCAAAACGACTTCTCCCAAAAGCTACTCAAAGAAATAACCCCCGTCCCCCTTGACCACCAATAAAACCCCAGCCCCCCCCCATCTTATTTTGCCCGTTCTTTTTAAAAGTCCCAAGGGCCCCCTACCCTTTCTTCCCCTCCACGGGGAAGAGGTTTCCCGCACTACAACTCTGTTAAAAAACCCCTGTATTTAAACCTATGCCCTTTCTAATTTAAATTTATCCAATTTTAAACCCATTTTTCCTGGTTTTTAAACCTTTGGTTCGACACCCTAAAGTACTTTTTTTAATGTCTCCTTGTTTAGGGCCCGTCATCCACTTAAAACATTTCCCAATGATATCCCCCCTTATTCACGCCTTCAGAGAGTGGAGTTTTAAGGTTTTTAAGTCTATCATCTTACGGGATTTTTTTTCCTTACACATTTAAAATCATTTTAGTCATTCTTCTCTGTATGTTTCTAATGAGTCTATGTCCACCCTGTGGGAAAGGGGGGCCCCAAAACTGGCAGCATAATCAAAATTTAAAGGCTCACTATTTGATGTTTTAGAGCTGTAAAAAAAATTTGGATTTTCCTTTTACTTTCTTTTGAGAAAAACCCAAAGTAATCTTTTGGGGCCTTGTGCGCCACAAAGGGCCCTTGCTGTCTTGGCTTTTTTTTCTGCTTACCGACCCCCAAAGTCTTTTTCCATTCTTTTATAAACCAAGCTCTACTTCACCTAGATTATAGCTTCGAGGGTTTTTTTCATTCCCAAAGGGAAATTTCCTTAAAACTTTTTCCACTTTAAAACTTAAATCTGCCATTTTTCGGGGACCAAGTTTTTAATTTGTTCAAATCGCCCTGGGTTCTTTGGGTTTCCCCTTTCCTAAGAGGGGAATTATACGGCCTATCTTTTATCATCAGAAAAACTTACTCAGGGTCACTAGTAACCCCTTCATAAAAGGTTTTTTTAAATTTGTAAATTTGAACGGAGAGGGCCTAAAAATTTCTTGGGGAACCCCCTAGTGCTTTTTCCCCATTCAGTTTTCACCCCTTTAAATTGGAAAATTTTGTTTTTTGGAAAAGCCTTGCCCCCAATCCATGCTGGAACTTTCCCTCCTTTTTTCCCCTTAGCTGCCACTTTTTTTAAAGAGTCTTTTGTGGGGTACTCGGCCGAAGGTTTTTACTAAAACCCAAATTAAAAAATTTAATCATATTATTATCACTGTAAAACTCCCTCAAATGTTCTTTTTGAAAAACGTCAGTAAGTTTGTCAGGCAGGAACGACCTCTCGTAAATCCATGCTGAGTTTAATTTTAAAGTTACCCTTTCAAGGGGGACTTCTGAAAATGTCAGTTATAATTGTTTTAAAATTTAACCCTTGCCCTATAGATGTCAGGCTTATTGGAGGGTAATTTAAAAGGAGTGGCTTACCCCCTGATTTGAATATAGGAACCACTTAAAACCCACCCTTCCCCACAACTCTGGCACAACATGGAAAGGGTGGCGCATTGAATAAAACCGTTAAGGGCTGACAAAGCCCCCATCTTGCTTTCCAAAGTCCCCTTTGGGAAAAAAAATTTCAGGCCCCGGGGGGGACTTATTTTTTTCAGTTTTTTCTGTTTAAAAACCCCTTGTCCCTCGTGACAGTAATATTATTAAATTTAAAAATTTCATCAGGAAAAAAATTAATTTTTAATTTATTTGGAAATTCATTTTTAATTTTTCCCTGTGAAAAAAACTGAAAAAAAATAGTCTTTAAATTTAAGGGAAACCCACTTTTCCCAGTTCTTTACCCCGTCAGTGTCCTTTCCCCCGTTTTCCCGGGTCCAAATTTTTCCTTCACCTTGTCCTAAAACACTTGAAAGAACCCTTTGGATTAGTCTTTGTTTCCCTTAGCAACTCAAATTTCTTAGTCACGTTTAGATTTTCTAATCCCCTTTTTTTTAACTTCTCTTTTAAGCTGAACATAAGGGGTCATTAAGGAAAAACCTTTTCCCCTCTTTCTGATGGCCTATAAATTCCCTTTTTCCCCAAATTAGATGCTTTAAGCCTCCTTTTAAACCCCATTTGGGATCGTTATTTTTTGCCCTTTAATTTCTTTGGGGAATGTATATACTCTGGGCCTGGAAACATTTTTAAGAAAAAAAATTAAAAAAAGCAGTTTCCCTTTCTTATTCTTAAGTATGATTTTTGTAAATTAAAATCTTTTAAGCTAGTAACCCAATAAAGTTTGGGGAAGATTTTCCCCTAAGCCCCTTTAAAATTCGGCAGAACGAAAATCGGGATTTTTACTGTTTTTTCCCCCCCCCCCCAAATTTATTCTTGCATTCCCAATTAATGTAAAAGTGATGGTTTTGGTGATAAATTGCCCCAAGCTCTTCAGGATCTCCGATTATTCACGGTTTTTCCCCTTATTTGAAAAGGGACTGGGGCTAGAAAAATTTTTCCCCCCCGGGTTTTGGCTCATTTTACCTCTGTTTCAGAAAAAAACCCTGAATTTTTCCCATAAAGTAACTGGATTTCTAGATTCCCTGTCAAAAAAATTCCAGTCAATTTGGCTAAATTTAAAAAGTCCCCAAATAGGACTATTTTACGGGTTCCAAAACCCATAAAATTTTCGTCCCAAAGAATTTCCCCTTATCGTTTATCCCAAACCTGGAGGTTTGGTATAAATTTCCCTAGAATTAGTTTTTTTTTGACCCTCCACGAACTTTACCCAAAAGGGCTTGTTTACTGCTCCATCTATTTTTATACCTGTTTTTATGCCCAACAATTAAAATTTTCCTTGAACATACAATGCAAAATCCTCCCCCCTTTCCCTTTATCATCACATTGAAAAACTTAAATCCCCGAATATTTTCAAAAAAGCGTCATACCCCACTCTTTATATATACCTCGTTTCATTAATGCATTGTATCAAAGTTCCCGCACATGCTACCAAAAATAGTTAATTTAAATTTTTTTTCTTGCCTTGACTTTTAGATAAAATTCCCTTTATATGTTTTTTTTCGCCATTTTTCCTATTCATCTTTGGGTTTTTCACAATTTCTGAAATTTTCATTACCCCGAGTTAATTTCCCTGACAGTTACCCTTTTTTATTCTTAATATCAGAGCAAAGTCCCAAAATATCCAAAAGATTATTATCATTTTCAAACCCTTTCCTCTAAAATAATCCTTGTTTAAAGTCCTAAAAACCCCCCCAATGGGGTTAGCAAGAAAACCCCCACCTGCCCTGGATGTGAACCCCAAACCCTTTGGGATTTCATGTCAAATTTTGGCCATTTGAAGTTTGTCCCGTTGTCAATGAATGGTACTACTTATTCCCCCTTCAGTGTTTATTTCCCGCCAACAATTTAAAACCAATTGCTCTGGACAAAATTTTTCATTTTCCAAAAACCTCTTTTTGGCAAAATGCCACATTTTTAAAAGGGCGCCCCCCCTTCTTCCTAATTTATGTCTTTTAGCTGTCCCGAAATTTCTAATAAATCCACATTCTACGCTTTTCCTACATCATTGTCTCCAGCACTGAGGCAAAAAAAATAGGATTTTTCCCATTACCCTTTATGTTTTTGTCAAAACCCGGGTAACAATGTCTCCATCCCCGCCCCCCGGAAACATACCCTTTGTCTCCTACTCCTGTCCTTCAAGAGAATGCCCCATCCATGTTTCAACCTGGCTATCCCCAAAAACAACAATATTCTTACCTTCCTTGCTTTTCGTTCGTGTGACGGGTTTCCCCCAGTCGGGCTCACATTCGTGGGGAAACACCGAGAATGCGTTGGAGGTTTCCACGGGATTTTTGGCTTTTCATTGTCTCCTTTTTTTTTTTTCGTCCCCTTTTGTCGCCCCCGCTGTTTCCAAACCACTGACCCCGACCCTTCTTTAAACCCGAGGACTTTGAAACGGGGGGATACTCGAAACCTCTTGTTTTCCCCCGGTCAATCGCCGTTCTCCAAAATCTTCGCTGCCCTCAAAACCTTTTAAATTGCTGGTAAAGTTGCCCCGAGGAGGGGATCTTGGTTTTGTCCCCGGGAAAAAACAAGGGCCTTCTTTACAAGTTAAGTACAGGTCACCCTGAATTAAAATACCAAAAGTTCCCACTGAGCTGCAATCAATATTTTGGACAGGGCTCACTGGGAAAAAAAAAGACCTCCTTTACCTCTTCTAGATTTATCAATTAGTTTGGGAAATTTGTGTTATTTTAACTTCTTCAAGTTCGGACAAAACTGTTACAAACAATGTTTGGGGAAAGGGAAAAGGGCAAACCCGCTCAGTTTCTGTGTTGGGCCCCCCCTCTTCATGGAAAAACCTGGGAGACAGGAAATCAGCACCCTCATTTCCCAAAACGTTACCGGGCAAAAATTTGTTGGGTGATTATTGGTTTTTTTTTTTCCGGAAGTTCAATATCCAAAGGCTTCTCAACAAGGTCAATGCGTTGAAAACCCTCAAAAAAAAGTTTCACTTGAAATCGAAAAAGATGGGAAAATTCCTTTCCTCGACGTTTACTGTGCAGATTTTCCCCACGTGACAAACTTTTTCCTTCAAAGTGTATGAAAACTACCAACAAGGACGATCTTAAACACTTCTATTCCCCACCCAAAAACACCCCCATTTTGAGAGGAGTCCCTTTTTTGGGTTTTTTCTTGAGAGGGTCTTCGCATCTCCAAACCCTTGTTTTCTTGAAGA
>NW_026464715.1:0-14397 GCF_026875155.1 Cherax quadricarinatus
GCTAGTGTGGGTTATGATCCACTTAATATTTGATTTATAACTCATTAAAATTGTGACCAGGTGTGGACGAAGTGGTTCATTATTTTTGTAATTTGTTCATGACTGTAACCATGGTATAGGAGTGAAGCTGATTCATTACTTTGTAACTTGCCATGTTTGTGACCAGATCTACCTGGAGTTCATTACCTTTGTAACTAGTTCAGCTATCATAACTTTGGGTCCATTAATGTACCTTTGTAATCTTTTGACTACCGCCCACAGGATGGGTATGGGGTGCATAATAAAGATATTAAACTAAAGTGTGTGGGGTGTGTGTGTGTGTGTGTGGGGTGTGTGTGGTGTGTGGGGTGTCTGTCTGTCTGTCTGTGTGTGTCTGTGTGGTATCGCCTATTGTGGTTGCGTGCGTGTGTGTGTGGGTGTGTGTGTGTGTGGGGTGTGTGTGTGTGTATGTGTGTGTGTGTGTTCTGTCTGTCTGTGTGTGTGTGTACTCACCTATTTGTGGTTGCGTGCGTTTTGTGTGTGTGATAAGATAAGATAAGATAAGATTTCGTTCGGATTTTTAACCCCGGAGGGTTAGCCACCCGGGATAACCCAAGAAAGTCAGTGCGTCATCGAGGACTGTCTAACTTATTTTCCATTGGGTCCTTAATCTTGTCCCCCAGGATGCGACCCACACCAGTCGACTAACACCCAGGTACCTATTTGCTGCTAGGTGAACAGGACAACAGGTGTAAAAGGAAACGGGTCAAAATGTTTCCACCCGCCGGAATCGAACCCGGGCCCTCCGTGTGTGAAGCGGGAGCTTAGCCACCAGGCCACCGTGTGTGTGTGGTGTGTGTGTGTGTGTTTTGTGGTGTGTGTGTTGTGTGTGTGTGTGGGGTGTGTGTGTGTGTGTGTGTGTCCCGTCTGTCTGTGTGTGTGTGTGTGTGTACTCACCTATTTGTGGTTGCGTGTGTGTGGTGTGTGTGTGTGGTGTTTTGTGTGTGTGTGTGGTGTGTGTGTGTGTGTTTTGGGGTGTGTGTGTGTGTGTGTGAGAGAGAGACTCAGCAATCAACATTTTCACCAATAACCATTACAGTTGTGACCGGTGTGGAAGTGTGAATTGCTCCCTTACTCTATAATTTGTTCATGATTGTAGCCATGTATAAACGTAAGTAACCCCTTCTTACAGTATTCAATTTCCTTTGTAACTTGTGAGTTCATTACCTTTTGACCTAGTTCAGCTATCAAAACTTTGGGGGCCCAGTCCCCTGGACCCATTACGTACCTCTGTAATCTGTAAATAAACCTTTGTAACTTGTCATGATTGTGACCAGACCTACCTGGAGTTCATTACCTTTGTAAATTGTGAGTTCATTACCTTGTAAATTGTGAGTTCATTACCTTTGTAAATTGTGAGTTCATTACCTTTGTAAATTGTGAGTTCATTACCTTTGTAAATTGTGAGTTCATTACCTTTGTAAATTGTGAGTTCATTACCTTTGTAAATTGTGAGTTCATTACCTTTGTAAATTGTGAGTTAAATTACCTTGTAAATGTGAGTTCTTTACCTTTGTAAATTGTGAGTTCATTACCTCTGTAACTTGCTCAGCTATCAAAACTTTGGAGTCCAGTCCCTGGACCAATTATGTACCTGGTGGCCCGGTGGCCTGGTGGCTAAAGCTCCCGCTTCACACACGGAGGGCCCGGGTTCGATTCCCGGCGGGTGGAAACATTTCGACAAGTTTCCTTACACCTGTTGTCCTGTTCACCTAGCAGCAAATAGGTACCTGGGTGTTAGTCGACTGGTGTGGGTCGCATCCTGGGGGACAAGATTAAGGACCCCAATGGAAATAAGTTAGACAGTCCTCGATGACGCACTGACTTTCTTGGGTTATCCTGGGTGGCTAACCCTCCGGGGTTAAAAATCCGAACGAAATCTTATCTTACCTCTGTAATCTTTTGACTACCGCCCACAGGATGGGTATGGGGCGCATAATAAACATATTAAACTAACTAATATTGAATTAGAGACTAGAACGAATTAATCCTTTATTTTCATTACTAATACACCAGCAGCCTATATATAGCCCGGTAAAAAAAAGTTACTATAAATTTTTCTGTAGGGGGGGGGGAGATATTACCCACAAAATTATTTTTGATAATCCTCTCCATTGCATAAACCAATGTATATTACACATTTTCCATTATAATTTTCGCTAAACTTGATAGAGCTGCCAAACTAAAAGAAAAAACCACAAATACTTACTTGCCACAAGTGTACTCTATCGTCTGCCTTGAATACAGTTGCCAGGAGAGAGAGAGACAGCACAGTCACTGTGGCTGCCTCAGGCACACTATATAATCACTGGTGACGATCTTCACCCACACGGCACTGTCCCCACGCCCCTCCACCCCCCCCCCTCCCCCGCAAGTAAGTTTATTCAGGTATACACAAATATAGTTACAAAGATTATCATACATAGCAGTATATATGTGTAGAGAACCTAGGATAACCCAAAAAAGTCAGACAGAGTGACTTATTTCCATTGCTTCAGAACATGTTCAGGAAAGCAAGTGCCAACAAAAATCACGGTACCGACCAACCTCATACTTAATGTAGTTACACAACATCAATAATATTACTTTATTTCAGCATGATACAATGTTTGTACAAATGTGAATGACATTTGGGTGTACATGAAGTAAGCCCCTAAATATGCAGAGCATCTCAGGCAAACTTAATTAAATTGCGCTTGTTATAATAAGGTTAGGTAAGTTTCCTAGGGTTCTTCTGGTACAAAATCATTAATTTTTCAATTAACATTAATGAAAAAATATATTTTTAGCTGTATGACTTACTTAAGAGTAATAAGGTAATAACAACATCAGTAATTTTATACGTATAGTCACTTGGGTGAGTGTAAGTATATATTTAGGAGTTACAATAAATACAAGAAAAATTAATATCATATTAGTTCTTGCTATATGACATTTATCACGTTTAATTGACGAGGAATTACAGGTTTGATTATTAACATAAAGTTGACACAATAAATTTCCTTATCGTTTGGGATGATTACAGATATTGAGAGTAACAGTATATTGTTTATATGTGTTCGTGACATTAGTTTAATGTGTTTATTACGCACCTCATACCCATGAAAATAAATGGTATAAAATACCGACACTATGGAAACATAAACACATATGCAGTTTAATGTGATCCTTTATTGACAACGTTTCGCCCACACAGTGGGCTTTTTCAAGTCACAAACAGATCTACCGGTACCTTCCACCCCAGGTATCTCTGTTTGTGACTTGAAAAGGCCCACTGTGTGGGCGAAACGTTGTCAATAAAGGATCACATTAAACTGCATATGTGTTTAAGTTTCCACCTCATACCCATCCTGTGGGTGGTAGTCAAAAGATTACAGAGCCAGTTGAGCAGTCTTGGGCCCCGGACACTTAATGTGTTGTCTCTCAGTGTACTCGTGGCACCCCTGCTTTTCATCGGGGGAATGTTGCATCTCCTGCCGAGTCTTTTGCTTTCATAGGGAGTGATTTTCGTGTACAAGTTTGGTACTAATCACTCTAGGATTTTCCAAGTGTATATTATCATGTATCTCTCTCGCCTGCGTTCCAGGGAAAACAAATCAAGGGATTTCAACCGTTCCCAGTAATTTAGGTGCTTGATCGTACTTATGTGTGCCGTGAAAGTTCTTTGTACACTCTCCAAGTCAGCAATTTCGCCAGCCTTAGAGTATACCTGGAGAGGGTTTCGGGGGTCAACGCCCTCGCGGCCTGGTCACAGGCTGTTACTGTTGGCCACACGCAACCCGACGTACGAACTACAGCCCGGCTGGTCAGGTACTGTCTTTAGGTGCCTGTCCAGCGCCTTCTTGAAGACAGCCAGGGGTCTATTGGTAATCCCCCTTATGTATGCTGGAAGGCAGTTCAACAGTCTTGGGCCCCTGACACTTATTGTGTTGTCACTTATCGTATTAGTGGCACCCCTGCTTTTAATTGCAGGGATGTTACATCGTCTGCCGAGTCTTTTGCTTTCACAGGAAGTGATTTTCGTGTGCAAGTTTGGTACTATAATCATGTATCTCTCCCGCCTGCGTTCTAGGGAGTACAGGTTGAGGAACTGCAAGCGTTCCCAGTTTTATCGCAGTTATGTGTGCCGTGATGGTTCTCTGTACATTTTCTAGGTCAGCAATTTCACCTGCCATGAAAGATGATGTGAGTGTGTAGTAATATTCCAGCCTAGATAGAACAAGCGACCTGAAGAGTGTCATTATGGGCTTGGAATCCCTAATTTTGAAGGTTCTCATTATCCATCTTGTCATTTTTCTAGCAGATGCGATTGATACACTGTTATGGTCTTTGAAAGTGAGATCCTCTGACATGATCACTCCCAGGTCTTTTACATTAGTTTTTCGCTCTATTGTGTGGTTGGAATTTGTGTTATAATCCGATATAGTTTTAATTTCCTTACATTTTCCATATCGAGCAGTTAGTGTACAGAAGTACTCCAGCCTAGAGAGAACAAGCAATTTGAAGAGAATCATCATGGGCTTGGCATCCCTTGCTTTGAAGGTTCTCATTACCCATCCTATCAGTTTTCTAACAGATGCGGTAGATACATTGTTGTGATCTTTGAAGATGAGATCCTCTGATATTATCACTCCCAGGTCCTTCACATTACTTTTTTGCTCTATTGTATGGTTAGAATTTCTTGTGTACCCTGATGCAGTTTTAATCTCAAGTTTTCCACATCTGAGTAGTTGAAATTTCTCTTCATTGAACTTCATATTGTTTTGAGTGGCCCATTTGAAGATTTGGTTTATGTCCGCTTGGAGTCTTGCGGTGTCTTCGATGGAGGACACTGTCATGGCAATTCGGGTGTCATCTGCAAAGGAAGACGCGGAGCTATGGCTTACATCTCTGTCTATGTCAGATATGAGGGTGAGGAATAGGATGGTAGCGAGTACTGTGCCTTGTGGAACAGAGCTTTTCACCATAGCTGCCTCAGACTTTACTCTGTTTACTGTTATTATCTGTGTTCTATTTGTTAGGAAGTAATAAATCCACCAACCAACATTTCCTGTTATTCCTTTATCGCGCATTTTGTGTACTATTAGACCGTGGTCGCATTTGTCGAAGGCTTTCGCAAAGTCTGTGTATACTACATCTGTATTTTGTTTATCCTCTACAGCATCCAGGACCTTGTCATAGTGGTCCAGTAGCTGGGACAGGCAGGAGCGACCTGCTCTAAACCCGTGTTGCCCTGGGTTGTGTAACTGATGGGTATCTAGGTGGTTGATGATCTAACTTCTTAGAACCCTTTCAAAGATTTTTATGATATGGGATGTTAGTGCTATCGGTCTATAGATTTTTGCAATTGCTTTACTGCCACCTTTGTAGAGTGGGGCTATGTCTGTTGTTTTTAGTGAGTGTGGGATGACTCCTGTGTCCATGCTATCTCTCCATAGAATGCTGAAGGCACGTGTCAGGGGCTTCTTGCAGTTCTTGAACACGGAGTTCTATGAGTCTGGGCCTCGGGCAGAGTGCGTGGACGTTTCATTTATTGCCTTTTTAAAGTCTTGTGGTGTCAGGATGATGTCAGAGATTTTTGAGATGATCAAATTTTGGGTCTCGGTCAAAAAGAATTAATTTAAATTGTCGACCCTTAGTCTGGGTAACGGCTCGCTGAAGTCGTATTTGGACTTAGTATCTCACTCATTTCTTTGCTGTGATCTATGTAGGTCCCATCCCGCCTAAGCAGGGGCCCAATACTGGATGTTGTTTTACCCTTAGCTTTGGCATAAGAGAAGAAGTATTTTTTTTCAGTTACCTTTATGGCTTTTAGTTCTCACTGAGTTTCCTGTCTTCTGTAAGATTCCTTAAGCTTAAGTTCGATATTTGCTTTTTCTCTGACCAGTGCCTCCCGTCGTCGTATTTCAGATACAGCAAAGAGAATAGGTCTAAGTTGCGATACATTTGGAAGGTCGTTGATGTATAAAGGGAATAAGGGGCCAATGACGCCTCCCTGTGGTAAGCCAATGTCCAGAGATATTGTTGAGGAGGCTGTCCTAAACAGAGACGTATTGCTGTGTGTTAGTAAGGTAAGACTTTATATATACAAGTGCATGGCCTCTTATACCGTAATGATGAAGTCTGTGAAGTAGGGTGCTGTGGTCTACTGTATTAAAAGCTTTCCTGATGTCGATAAAGTGTCCTAGTGGATATTCCCTTTTTTTGAGTGCTGTGTAAAGGCCTAGCATTTTTATAATTGCGTCATTTGTGCTTTTGTTTTTCCTGAAGCCAAACTGGCAGAGTTGAGGATGCTTTGGGATGTTATAAAGGAGTATAAAAAAAATCTTGTTTATGAGTTTCTCGAAGATTTTCGATAATAAAGGCAAGTTTGATATTGGCCTATAGTTGTTGACATCTGTTGGGTCTCCACTTTTGCATATTGGTGTAACCCTTGCTATCTTGAGTAATGTCGGGAAAGTGCTGGTTTCTAGTGATTGTTAGAGTAATGTATTATTATTATTATAATAAAAAAGAAGCGCTAAACCACAAGGGCTATACAGTGTTGCAAAGAGTAATGTAAGATTACGAGCCGCTAGTTTGAGCAAGAGTGGTGGTACATGAGCTAGATTTCCTGATTGATTTTTTAGTGAATTAATAATCATGGTGACTTCAGTGGGCTCGGTTGGTGCAGGATAGAGGATGGTGGGAAGTTTCCATCTAGGTATTATTATAATAAAAAAGAAGCACTAGTTCCATCTAGGTAACCCCTCAAGGAAGGTTCCTTGACGCTGGTGAGGGGCTATTGATCTAGGGAATTGGATCTGTGCTCCAGTTCCCTGAATTCAGCATGAGTACCTTCCACATCCCCCTCACAGGCGCTGTATAATCATACGGGTTTAGCGCTTCCCCTTGATTGTAATGATAATCCATCTAGGTAATCGCTCGCGTATTGATACCTGGGACTTTACTGGCAAGACTTGATCCTATGGTTAAGAAGAAGTCATTTATCACGTTAGCTGTATCAATAGGCTGGAGTTGTGGTTCGTTTGGTTTAGCTAGGGCAACATATCTAGCTTTGTTCGGTTTGTGGGTGCCCAGGTTGAGAGAGTCTTCCAGATCTTGTTTATATCTTCTCGTTTCAGTGAATCTTGGACTTTATTAGTTTAGTGAGGACTGACGTGTAGTGTTTAATAATTCTTTAGTTATTAAGCCCATCTGTATTGTTTTTCGTACTGATGTTACTTATCCGTGGATCTTAGAATGTTATTAATAAGCCACGGGCAACCTAGTCAATTATTAGTGATCTGTTTAGTTTTTATGGGACTTACACAGTATATGCATTTTATTTAGAAATGTCTATCCATTCACCGATACCATTGGCATTGGAAAATTCTGTAGGCCAGTCAACTGAGCTTAGCCTTGCAGTGTAGTTACTTATTGATGCTTCATCATGGAGTCGAGAAGAGATCTTATTATATTCCATTGGTTGCTTAGAAAATGCTTGTTAGGAGGGTGGGTAGTGGTGAGTAGTTGTCTGTGATTATCCCTGATTTAAGGAGAGCTAGTATGTTTGTCCATATATGGTTGCACTCGTCTCAGCCTGGTTGGTTCTGTTATAGCTGGTAAGATAAGATTGCGTTCGGATTTTTAACCCTGGAGGGCAAGCCACCCAGGATAATACAAGAAAGGCAGTGCGTCATCGAGTGATTTTCCCACACCAGTTGACTAACACCCAGGTACCTATTTGCTGATAGGTGAACAGGACAACAGATGTAAGGAAACGTCAAAATGTTTCCACCCCACCAGGAATGAAACCCGGACCCTCCGTGTGTGAAGCGAGAGCTTTGCCAGCCAGACCACAGAACCTGGCTGAGTAGTGGATTGTTCATGCTGTTAATGAAATCAGTTACTGGTTGGTCATCTGCTAGGCCAAGGTTAATATTGAAGTCTCCAGCTAGTAGTAGGTGATGCTTGTTCGTCTGATTGTTATTAGTGTTCTTAGTTTATCTCTAAAAGTTTGCTATATTAGTATGAGGCATCTGTATATAGCACCAATTGGTATAGGAGTCTTAAGGTTTTTTAGAGAGAAATTGACAAATATATATTAGAATAACAGATGGCAATACTTCCCCCAGTTTGGTCTGGCCTGTAGTTGTGGATTGCTGTGTATCCTGGTAGTGTAGAGGTCTATTGTGTTTTGCGTAAGCCAGGTTTCAGTAAGAATAATACAAAAGTTTGTCTTTAAGGAATATAGGAGTGCCAGGGAGTCAACATAGTGCTTACATAGGGATCTAATATTGTAATTGAGAGTTGTAATATTTCTGGCATTACTGAGCACAGTACTGTCTTGTGTTGCTGTGTAGTGAAGACATTTTCAGTTAAATGTTGATTGGGATTTAGATTACATATATAGATTTAGATCCGGGTCGATGTCAGCATTATAATAATAAAAATAATGAGAGTGAATTGCAGTTAACAATAATAATAGGTAATTTCCACCCATTTATGGCAATTTTCCCCTCAAGGAAGGTTCCTTGATGTTGGTGAGGGGCTCTTGATTTAGGGAATTGGATCTGTGCTCCAGTTCCCCGAATTAAGCCTGAATGCCTTCCACATCCCCCCCCCCAGGCGCTGTATAATCCCCCGGGTTTAGCGCTTCCCCTTTATAATAATAATAATAATAATAATTAAGGCAATTTTCCCTCCACTTCAGTTAATCCACCATCTCCTTATAAGAACCTTGCCGACGATGTGGCAAATCTAGGGGCTCGGGTTGACTTCCTATGCCTTTGATCTTAAGATTATTATTATAATCAAGGGGGAAGCACTAAACCCGTAGGATTATACAGCGCCTATGGGGGGATGGAAGGCATTCAGGCTTAATTCAGGGAACTGGAGCACAGATCCAATTCCCTAGATCAAGAGCCCCTCACCAGCGTCAAGGAGCCTTCCTTGAGGGGTTTGATCTTAAGAACTTAATTGTATATTTCATTTTCTCTTATCCATAAATAATCTAATCTCCATGAGGCATAACTGATACATGCTTTTGAAATGAACCAAGCATAGGCAAGACAAAATTATAAACAACAGATTCAGCATGCACTCATTAAAGTGATAAGATAGTCACCTTGTCTGACGTTTTTTGGAGTTATCTTAGGTAATTTATACTATGTCTAATAAATATACTTATGTGTACCTGTGCCTAAATAACCTTAAACTTTCTGTTGATTCTCTCACACACTGACCTTAAAATACACAACAAGAGCTAAACTGGCATGGTGTATGCCCTCAAGGAGAGGTATTAGAAAAAAAAAGGCAGTAGCTAAGACTATTCATACTAGCAATTCACCACGCATGTATGATGTATGCAGTTTGTGTGTCCCGCTGACAGGTGGCGTGGTATACTCCATCCGACGATTATCATGTATAACACCACACACCTTTATTAATATGCACCAAAGTGGTTGGCCCACTTATCTTTATTACTCCATCTCCTGAGCTTCCAACCAACCTTTCTCCCACATTCTATCTTTACCTATCCTTCCTCCACTAACTTACCAAACCTCTGGTTAAAGAACCTTAAACCTATTATAACTGGGGATTATCAGCTAGTGCTCTCAGGACACTTAATGTGTGAAGAGCAACAGTGAATCAAGCGATGGAAATCCATACCTCTCGACTTAAAGTATTGTCACCAATTATTGCAACACTCTTTAACAAATCCATTGAATCATCTACCTTCCCAACAATCCTCAAAATAGCGAGGGTCGCTCCTATCCATAAAGGAGGTGACCAAGCTGACTTGAATAACTATAGACCAATATCTAACTTACCACTGCTCTCTAATATCTTTGAAAAATTAATTAATTGACAGATCTATTCCTACCTTGTCTCACACAACATATTAAACCCATGTCAGTTTAGATTCAGGAATAATAAAAGCACAAATGATGCTATCATACACAAGCTAGAACTAATATATACCGCACTTAAAAAGAAAGAAGTCCCACTGGGCATTTTCATTGATTTACATAAAGCCTTCGATACAGTCGACCATGAACTGCTGTACTCTAAATTAACGCACTATGGTATCAGAGGCCACTCCCTCAACTACCTAAAGTCATACCTTAGTAGCAGAACTCAATATGCCTATGCAAATGGTGGAAACTCTTCCATCCAACCAGTCACAGTAGGAATCCCACAAGGAAGTGGCCTTGGACCACTCCTCTCATCTACATCAATGATCTACCGAATGCATCACAGCTACTCAAACCCATATTATTTGCAGATGACACTACATACGTCTTCTCTCACCCAAACCCAGTCATACTCGCCAACAATGTCAATGCCAAATTGCAGAAAATATCTGCCTGGATGATGACTAATAAACTTACCCTGAATACTGATAAAACCTATTTCATTCAGTTTGGAAACAAAGCTGCAAATGATCCACTTAACATAACGCTAAACGGATCATCAGTCACAAGACTTCTGAGGGAAAATTTCTAGGTATCCACCTTGATAGTAGCCTTAAATTCCAGACACTTAAACAACAAATCACCAAGAAAATCTCTAAGACTGTTGGCATACTATCAAAGATACAGTACTACATTCCACAATCAGCTCTCCTGGCACTGTACCATTCACTCATATACCCTTATCTCGCATATGGAATTTGTGCATGGGGATCAACAACATTCAATCACCTAAGACCTCTAATAACCCAGCAAAAGGCAGCAGTCAGGATAAATTCCCACTCCCACCAGCATACTCCACCAATTTTCAAAAGTCTAAATCTGCTCACCATTAATAACATCCATACTTATTCATGTGCCTACTACATACACAGAACAATACACGCAAATATAAACCCACCACTCAAACTTCTCCTCGCCAACCTTAACAGGATACATGACCATAACACAAGACACATATCTCTTTTTGATGTACCTCATGTCCATATCACACTGTAAAAACTCTATGCACATAAAGAGCCCCAAAATATGGAATTTATTACCAGAAGATACTAAAGTAACCCGGTCTGAAAATCAATTTAAAGACTTCTCAAAAGCCACTTAATCACTCTAGACTAAATGCTAAATACTCAATACAGTACTCACATACTCAATTATATATTCCCATATCATAATTTCAACAATTACTTTGAACCTTTTATCCATTGTCGACAGGAATTTAATTGAATCATTGTTTTCACAAAAAGCATTTTTGAATATATGAATATATCTTTTAGATAAAGGTAGGGAAGTTTTTATTGCATTTATGGATTTAGAAAAGGCATATGATAGAGTGGATAGAAGAGCAATGTGGCAGATGTTGCAAGTATATGGAATAGGTGGTAAGTTACTAAATGCTGTAAAGAGTTTTTATGAGGATAGTGAGGCTCAGGTTAGGGTGTGTAGAAGAGAGGGAGAATACTTCCCGGTAAAAGTAGGTCTTAGACAGGGATATGTAATGTCACCATGGTTGTTTAATATATTTATAGATGGGGTTGTAAAAGAAGTAAATGCTAGGGTGTTCGGGAGAGGGGTGGGATTAAATTATGGGGAATCAAATTCAAAATGGAAATTGACACAGTTACTTTTTGCTGATGATACTGTGCTTATGGGAGATTCTAAAGAAAAATTGCAAAGGTTAGTGGATGAGTTTGGGAATGTGTGTAAAGGTAGAAAGTTGAAAGTGAACATAGAAAAGGGAGAAAGGGGTGATGGGGTATCAAATGATTTAGATAAAGAAAAATTGGATATCAAATTGGGGGGAGGAATATGGAAGAAGTAAATGTTTTCAGATACTTGAGAGTGACGTGTCGGCGGATGGATTTATGAAGGGGATGAGGTTAATCATAGAATTGATGAGGGAAAAAAGGTGAGTGGTCATTGAGGTATATGTGGAGTCAAAAAACGTTATCTATGGAGGCAAAGAAGGGAATGTATGAAAGTATAGTAGTACCAACCACTCTTATATGGATGTGAAGCTTGGGTGGTAAATGCAACAGCGAGGAGACGGTTGGAGGCAGTGGAGATGTCCTGTCTAAGGCATTTGTGGTGTAAATATTATGCAGAAAATTCAGAGTGTGGAAATTAGGAAAAGGTGTGGGTTAAATAAAAGCATTAGTCAGAGGCAGAAGAGGGTTTGTTGAGGTGGTTTGGTCATTTAGAGAGAAGGATCAAAGTAGAATGACATGGAAAGCATATTAAATTTTATAGGGGAAGGAAGGAGGGTAGGGGTCATCCTCAAAAAGGGTTGGAGAGAGGGGTAAAGGAGGTTTTGGGGGCGAGGGGCTTGGACTTCCAGCAAGTGTGCGTGAGCGTGTTAGATAGGAGTGAATGGAGACGAATGGTATTTGGGGACCTGACGATCTGTTGGAGTGTGAGCAGGGTAATATTTAGTGAAGGGATTCAGGGAAATTGGTTATTTTCATATAGTCGGACTTGAGTCCTGGAAATGGGAAGTACAATGCCTGCACTTTTAAAGGAGGGGTTTGGGATACTGGCAGTTTGGAGGGATATGTTGTGTATCTTTATACGTATATGCTTCTAAACTGTTGTATTCTGAGCACCTCTGCAAAAACAGTGATAATATGTGAGTGTGGTGAAAGTGTTGAATGATGATGAAAGTATTTTCTTTTTGGGGATTTTCTTTCTTTTTTGGGTCACCCTGCCTCGGTGGGAGACAGCCGACTTGTTGAAAAAAAAAAAAAAGAATATATCTTTTGTCTTATATAAATTAGATTCACTTTATAATTAATAATCTACTGTACAACTATGATATAATTCTTAGTGTTAAGTAGTCAGTAAGCCAATAATGTTAAGTCGGCTCATAATGCCTAGACATAATAGAGGCTCTCTTTGCATTGCAACCTATTATTGTAAATACATAATCTCAGTGTACTATTTGCAAAGACATAAATAAATAAATAAATAAAGTAGCCCATGACTTCCTCAGATTTCGATGCCGGTGAGGGAGTTCTTGATCCAAGGAATGGGATTTAACCTCCCTTTCCTTGGATCTAACCTGAATGCCTCCCATTTCCCCAAGTGCTATGACCCCTACAGGTTTATCACTTCCCAGCGCATAAAAAAAACAGCCTACAAATACTTTCGGGAGTTTACACCACGTAGGTGATGTAGACATTACCAAGGTAAACAAACTGACTGTGAGCAGAAAGATTCTCAAATAAAACCCTGCCTCGTTATGCTAGCCAGTGAAAATAAATCCAGGAATTTAAAAGCAACTCGCTCACAAATGTTTAAATATATCATTTCATAAAAAGAGATAAAACACCTCAATTACTGGGAGCGCTTGAGGTTCCTGAACCCGTATTCCCTGGAACGCAGGAGGGGGGAGATACATGATTATATACCCGGAAAATCCCAGAGGGGGCTAGTACCGAAAAATTGCACACGAAAATCACTCACTACGAAAGCAAAGATTTTGGGAGACGATGCAACATCCCCCCAATGAAAAGCAGGGGGTCACTAGCACATTAAGACCATACAATAAGTTCAGGGGCCCGAGACTGTTCAACTGCCTCCCAGCATACATAATGGGGATACCAACAGACCCCTGGCAGTCTTCAAGTGGCACTGGGCAAGCACCTAAAGTCGGTACCTGACCACGGGCTGTGGCTGTACGTTGGTTTGCGTGCAGCCAGCAGTACAGCCTGGTTGAATCAGGCTCTGATCCACCTGAGGCCTGGTCACAGACCGGGCCGCGGGGCGTTGACCCCCGGAACTCTCTCCAGGGAAAATCCAGGTAATAATGACACATTACCAAAAAACTCAGGAAATATATCCTAATTTGCCTACTGTATTGTTTATTATTATTTCTCTTATTAATATAAACACTAAACCCAAAGATTTATAAATTTTATTATCATTAATCAAAACTTAGTGCTAAACCCAAAGGTTTATAAAGCCTACTGTAGCCATAACCATTAACTTGCTTAAATTAATCAACATAGCACCTTTGCCTGTCCCATGTAATGTTTCAAACATTTGGGGGTGACCTATTGTAGGTCATTTCCAACATAACTCTCTTGCCACGACTTCGAATCCCACCTGTACCATGGTTTGTTTTCCCAAAATGCACAGTGATTGCCTTTTGCTTTTTCCAACTACTTGTCAAGTGTCATATAATATATATTACTACTTTTTCTAACAGTCCACTGTTTGGGACCATTCCATTACAACTATAAGTGAGTTCTAGTAAATGGTTCTTTACTACTGTAATTTGCTAAGCTAAAAGTAATGTTAAGGAATTCCTGTATCTATTTTGTGCCTAATTCTTTTGATTACAGCACAGGAAGGTATCCAGTAGGCAGTTCTAAAACAATTTTCATTGTTATTCATTTATGGG
>NW_026464716.1:0-5000 GCF_026875155.1 Cherax quadricarinatus
TCAATCCACAAGAATTTATCCTTCTCCAGAAGAAAACAAAATCTAGTCCTAATTTCATCGGGAATCTTTTTAACTGGGGCCATGCCAAAACCCTTTGGCCACCACATGACATAACATAAAAAAGGAGGAGCCTGCAGGGCCTGTTAGCCAACTGGGCAGGTCCCTTCACAACCATCCCACTAACAAATCATGGGGAATATTGATTTTTAAAAACTCTTAATTAACCAGGAATTATTGCTAACGTGAAGCTAACCTCTGTGTCGAAAGTTTTCAGGTCGAATTAAAAATTCTCTTCCTTTTCTTTTTATTAATAAATTGGGAATCTGCATTATCATTGATCCTTTTTTTTTTGGGGTCGGGTTGTGGTTTGCTGTTTTCACCTAATTGCGGTTGCAGGGGTGGTCATTGCTCTTGACACCCCCTTTTCTCAGGGCAATGAAGTCCACTCTCCCCTGCTCCTGAAAATACCTGTTTTAAAGTTTATAGGACCCTGCCCCCACACCCACCTCCAGCTTTTTCCCGTTTTCCTGAAAACCTGTGACTAAAAAAAATGCTTCTTTTCATCCCTTGAATAATCTAAATCTCCCTTTCCAGCCCACCTTGTAAATTCCTCCAGTTTTTTATTGTTTTCAACCCCCCTGTTCTCCAGTGTTGTCATGTCATTTTCCCTTAACCCTTTCTCAAAGGACTGCCCCTTGGTTCCGGCCCCTCTCGTTAAAAACCTTTGCACTTTCTTTAATTTCTTGACTCTGCCCCAGGTGGGGGCTCCAAAACGGGTGTGCAACCCATAGGGGCCTGCTACACCCGGGTCACCATCGGGAAAAGACCGGGCCGGTAAAAGACCAGCGAACCTAGTAAAATTACGTGCATGACAGAGTTGAACCTTTCCCTTCTGAGGTATGGAACGCTGTTTTGGGTTTTGTTATCGCCAAAATAAAATAACTAGATGTAAATAATTAGACGGATTTGGGTACTGAACTTGAAAAGTAACCCCAGTATTGAAAAGGATTTGTCCTGTACATAAATGCACGAAAAAAAAAAAAGTGCAGATTCTGGTAAAAATTTTATACTTTTAAATCATTAATGATGAATTACAAGCAAATCAAATTTTTATTTACAAGTTTGCAATTTTTAAGAAATGTGCAACACTAAGAATTCAAACCATTATTAAAAAACACCAGTTTAAGGCCAAATTAAGGCAATTTTTAAAAAATACACCAACTTAACTGGGAAAAAAACACGGAACGGGTGGGGTGTGAACCTATGGAGAGTGAAGTGCATAGCTCCAGGCCATTGCTTTTCGTTTTTTTAAGTTTCAGTCACGCAAATTTTAAATTATCAAGGTCTCAGAGTTGCCGGTGAAGGGAATTAGAAAATTACGCATGAAAATCATTTTTTTTTTTACTCTGGGAGTTTGTTCAAATAAATAAAGTTTTTGATTGGGGAAAAATCCAAAAAAATCTATTTTTTTTTAAAACCTTTAGAATTAAATTGTTGTATGAAATTTAGATTTTAAAAAGATTTATTAAAACATCATTCAATAAATTTCCTACATAACACAGTAAATTTTAAAACCCGATTTTTTATGACCAGATTAATAAAAAATGATTTTAAAATTACCCGAAAATCAAATTTAAAGTTTCGGTGAAAAAAAAAGCACCAAAAAATTTTGAAGCCGATCGGAAGAGGCATTCTCCATTTACCACACAGGATCCACAAAAAATTTCCTACACGCCTAAATAAAACATGAATTCATTTCAATGAAGAATCACCAAAAATGATTATCTGTTCATAATTTTATTTTTATACCAAAACCGCTAAACCACAGGGTGGTTTACGGTTTTTTTTGGGGGTAGATGCATACGTTCGTTCAAGGGTAAAAGGGTAGATCCATTCCCGGGGAATAAGAGCATTTCCTAGATTCTAAAATCTGCTTTGTCGAGTTAAAGAAATATAATTAAGTGGGGTTTAAGGTAAAAGTCTGGAGTTTGGAAAATTTATCCACCCAGGGGTGCTGAAATGGTTAACAAAACTTGGCAAATTTAATTCAGATTCGAATTGATGTTGTGAAAAGGGGGTTTTTGGGAGGTTTTTTTGGGTGTGTGGGTGGTTGGGGTGGTGGGTGTTGTGGGTGGGGGGGGTGGGGGGGGTTTTTGGGGGGGGGGGGGTTTGGGGAAGGTTTATGTTTGGGGGGGGGGTTTGGGGGTTGTTTTAGAGGTAAGGTTTGAGGGAGTTTTTAAAATTGTTAAAGATTATGGTTGGGAAATGTTAAAAATTTTTTGTGATATTGGGTGAAGAATATTTAAATTTTAGGTCAAAAATTCTGGTCCCTTGTTTTCTGGTCCAATTTGGGAACCCTTTTTTGTCCACCCTTGTCAATTCCTCTATATTTTTTATTCTTATCATTCCCCCCTATCTCTCCTTCCTCCAGGGCTCAGGTTGATTTCCCCTTTTCCCTCCCGTAGGGAAACCCTTACTTCTGTCTTTTGCAAACCGACTTTCTCTATTTCTTACGGCTTGGCTGGGGGTGGGTTCCAAATGTGCCGCGTGATCCAATATGCCTAACGACACGGTGTACAGGGTCCCTGAACGATTCCTATTAAGATGTCGAAAGCTGTTCTGAGTTGCTAGCGCCATTTCTGCAGCAGTAACTTGGATGAAGTGCGCCTTCAGATGGATATATGTCGCCTGTGTTATACTCACCCCAAATGCGAGAGAGAGAGCCTATATGAGTGTGGTTTTAGGAGCTCTGGCCCTACTAGGACTGGAGCGCGAGCCGCAGCGTCTTCTTATGCTCTCCAGAGCGCCCAATCTTCCGCGTAGCTTTGCACTTGGGGATTGAAGCGAGACAGAG
The DNA here is from genome assembly GCF_026875155.1 of Cherax quadricarinatus. Lineage (NCBI taxonomy): Eukaryota > Metazoa > Arthropoda > Malacostraca > Decapoda > Parastacidae > Cherax > Cherax quadricarinatus. Next base: position 2,855 of record NW_026464716.1, read on the forward strand.
AGCCAATAATATATCGCTCTCTATGCTGGCCCGCCCCCAATCCAGATCCATTTGTATTTTTCTTCTGCCTGTCTTCATCGAGTGAATTCTTCTCATCGAACTTCACGTCACTCAAACAGGGACACCTCAAGTCATTCCTTCCTCAAGTCGTTCACAAATACCAGAAAACAGCACTGTCCTAGGACTGACACCCTGTGAACAGCCGCCGGGCACAGGTGCCCACCTCTACATCCTCGCCACGACCATGACTCGCTGCTGTCTTCCTGACAATATTCCTCTGATGCCCATTTAGTGCCTTCCCCATGTTATCCTGCTCGTCCTCCATTTTTCAAACCAATCTCTTGTGTGGAACTGGTCAAACGCTTCTTGCGGTCCAAGAATATGCAATCCACCCACCCTCCTCCCTTGTCTTACTGCTGTCAACCATGTCATAGAACTCAGTAGGTTTGTGACACAGCTTTCCCGTCCCTGAAACCTTGGTTGGCTGCTGTTGATGAGAGCATTCCATTCTTAGTGTTCCACCACTCTTCTGATAATCATCTCCCATATTTTGCTTGCTATACATTCATGACACTGGTCTGTATTTAATGCTTCTGTCTGTCTCCTTTTTTAAAGATTGGGACTACATTTATGCTGTCTTCCATCCTCAGGCAATCTCCTGATTCGATAGAAGTATTGAATATTGTTGTTAGGGTATACATAGCGCCTCTGCTCCCTCTCTCAGGACCCATGAGAGATGTTATCTGCCCCATGCTTTGAGGCTCTAGCTCACTTCAGAAGCTCTTCACCTTTTCCTCGGTTGTGTGGACCACATGGTGTGTGCCCACCTCTCCGTCTTTCTGGAGCCCCTTCTGTCTCCTCTGTTGAACACTTCTTTGAATCTCTTGTTTGAGTTCCTCACATACTTCACGGTCATACTTGTTGTCTCTCCTCCTTCCTTCCTTAGCCCTGATTACCTGGCCTTGACGTCGTTTTCCGCTCCTGATGTGGCTGTACTACCGTTTCGGGTCAGATTTGGCTTCCGACTGCTACGGTCATTTTCATATTGTCTTTGGGCCTCCCTTTCTTTATATCTGTGCATATTCGTTCGGCACTACTACGACTGCTGCTCCTTATTCCTCCTGGGACCTTGCCTTCTGTATTTCATCCATTTCCTAGCACACTTGGGTTTTTGCTCCCTGCAACCTTTGGGTAAACCAAGGGGCCATCCTGGCTTTTTCATTATTTCCTGTTTACCATTGGTACAAACCTCTCCTCAGCCTCCTTGCATATTTGTGCAACATTTTCCCATACATCTCATTACTGGCATCCCTCCAGTTCTCTGTCCCACTGAACCCCCGTTTCAGAAGTTTCCCTCATTTCCTGTGTAGTCCCCTTTCTTGTAAGTTTGGCTTTCATTCGTCCTTGGACCTTCCTGCTTCCCCCCCAGTTAGCTCTACTTTGTATTTCGAAGCATAAAACACATGGTCACTGGCCCCAAGGGTCTTTCATATGGATGTCCTCGCTATCTGCACGACTCAAGTTAATACTAATTCCAGCCTTGCTGGTTCATCCTCTCCTCTCTCTGCTTGTAGTGTCCCTACAAGTTGTGTACCAAAAGTTTTTCCAGTATCCACCTCCATCATCTTAGCCTCCATGTATCTTGGCCCCCCATGCGGTCCAAGTTCTTCTCCCAGGTCGATCTCCTTGTGGTTAAAGTCACCCATGATCAGGAGCTTTGCCCTGCATGCATGAGCTCTTCGGCCACAGTAGTCAGTGTGTCAACCATCCGCTCTAATTGCTCTCGTTCGTACTCATGTTGCTTGCCTCCTGCGGTTCTGTGGTGGGTTATACATCACTGAATTACCACCTTTGGACCCTCCAGATTGAAGCGTTCCCGCTATGGAATCCTTTCTTCTCCGCTGTCTCCTCTCTCCAGCTCATCAAAATTCCAGCGATTTTGATCAGTAATGCCACTACTCACGGCCCCCGTCCCTTCTTTTCCTCAGGAATTGGTATCCATTGGAAAGGATGGCATCTGTTATCATACCTGTAAGCTGGTTTCTGTGAGAGCTATTATGTCGGGGTGATGCCTCTTTGACTCTTTTCGTGCCACTCCCTCCCACGTTATTTGTTATTCCATCAGCGTTTGTGTACCATACTTCAG
>NW_026464716.1:7500-13238 GCF_026875155.1 Cherax quadricarinatus
CTAATTGTGGTTGCAGGGGTCGAGACTCAGCTCCTGGCCCCGCCTCTTCACTGATCGCTACTGGATCCTCTCTCTCTCTCTGCTTCCTGAGCTTTGTCATACCTCTTCTTAAAACTATGTATGATTCCTGCCTCCACTACTTCACTTGCTAGGCTATTCCACTTGCTGACAACTCTATGACTGAAGAAATACTTCCTAACGTCCCTGTGATTCGTCTGAGTCTTCAGCTTCCAGTTGTGACCCCTTGTCCCTGTGTCCCCTCTCTGGAACATCCTATCTCTGTCCACCTTGTCTATTCCTCGCAGTATCTTGTATGTCGTTATCATGTCTCCCCTGACCCTTCTGTCCTCCAGTGTCGTCAGTCCGATTTCCCTTAACCTTTCCTCGTACGACATTCCCTTGAGCTCTGGGACTAGCCTTGTTGCAAACCTTTGTACTTTCTCTAACTTCTTGACGTGCTTGACCAGGTGTGGGTTCCAAACTGGTGCTGCATACTCCAGTATGGGCCTAACATACACAGTGTACAGTGTCTTGAGCGATTCCTTATTAAGGTATCGGAACGCTATTCTCAGGTTTGCCAGGCGCCCGTATGCTGCAGCGGTTATTTGGTTGATGTGTGCCCGGTGATGTGCTCGGTGTTATGGTCACCCCAAGGTCTTTCTCCCTAAGTGAGGTCTGTAGTCTTTGTCCACCTAGCCTATACTCTGTCTGCGGTCTTCTTTGCCCCTCCCCAATCTTCATGACTTTGCATTTGGCTGGATTGAATTCGAGAAGCCAGTTACTGGACCACATGTCCAGCCTCTCCAGGTCTCTTTGCAGTCCTGCCTCATCCTCGTCCGATTTAATTCTTCTCATCAACTTCACGTCATCTGCGAACAGGGACACTTCAGAGTCTATTCCTTCCATCATGTCGTTCACATATATCAAAAATAGCACTGGTCCTAGAACTGACCCCTGTGGGACCCCGCTCGTAACAGGCGCCCACTGTGATACCTCTTCACGTACCATGACTCGTTGCTGCCTCCCTGTCAAGTATTCCCTTATCCATTGCAGTGCCCTCCCTTTTACGTGCGACTGATCCTCCAGCTTCTGCACTAATCTCTTGTGGGGAACTGTGTCAAAGGCCTTCCTGCAGTCTAGGAAAACGCAATCTACCCACCCCTCTCTCTCGTGTCTTACTTCTGTTACCTTGTCATAAAACTCCAGGAGGTTTGTGATACAAGATTTGCCTTCCATGAACCCATGCTGGTTTTCATTTATAATCTTGTTCCTTTCCAGGTGTTCGACCACTCTCCTCCTGATAAACTTCTCCATGACTTTGCACACAATACGTGTCAGAGACACAGGTCTGTAGTTTAGTGCCTCGTTTCTGTTTCCTTTCTTAAATATGGGGACTACATTAGCTGTCTTCCATTTCTCAGGTAGTTGCCCAGTTTCAAGGGATGTGTTGAAGATTGTGGTTAGAGGCACGCACAGCATCTCTGCTCCTTCTCTAAGGACCCATGGGGAGATGTTGTCCGGTCCCATCGCTTTTGAGGTGTCAAAGTCACTTAAGAGCTTCTTCACCTCCTCCTCAGTTGTTTGTATTCCCTCTTGATGTTCCCTTCTGTGTTGTCTTCCCACAGCCCTTCCTGTCTCTACTGTAAAAACTTCCTTAAATCTCCTGTTCAGCTCCTCACATACCTCCTGATCATTTCTTGTGAGTTCTCCACCTTCTTTCCTTAATCTGATCACCTGGTATTTGACTGTTGTCTTCCTCCTGATGTGGCCATACAACAGTTTCGGGTCAGTCTTGATTCTCGATGCTTTGTCATTTTCATACTGTTGCTGGGCCTCCCTCCTTACCTGTGCGTACTTATTCCTGGCTCTGCGACTGATCTCCCTATTTTCGAGTGTTCTCTGCCTTCTGTACTTTTTCCATTCTCTATTGCACTTTGTTTTTGCCTCCTTACACCGTCGGGTAAACCAGGGGCTCGTTCTGGTCTTCCCGTTGTTACTGTTGCCCTTGGGAATTAACCTTTCCGCTGCCTCCTTGCATTTTGTTGTTACATATTCCATCATTTCATTTACTGGCTTTCCTGCCAGTTCTCTGTCCCACTGGACCTCCCGCAGGAAGTTCTTCAACTCTATGTAGTCCCCTCTTTTATAGTCAGGCTTTTGCCATTCAACTCCTGTTATTCTCTCCACTTGCAGCTCTACTATGTATTCAAAGCACAGAACCACGTGGTCGCTAGCTCCTAGGGGACTCTCCTACTTGATGTCCTCAATATCTGAGCTGCCCAGGGTGAACACAAGGTCCAATCTTGCTGGTTCATCCTCCCCTCTCACTCTGGTAGTGTCCTTAACATGTTGGTGCATGAGGTTTTCCAGCACCACGTCCAACATCCTGGCTCCCCATGTTTTGGGATCCCCATGTGGCTCCAGGTTTTCCCAGTCAATCTCCCTGTGGTTGAAATCCCCCATAACCAGCAACTTTGCTCTGCTGGAGTGAGCTCTTCTTGCCACCTCAGCAAGTGTGTCCACCATTGTTCTGTTGCTCTCTTCATATTCCTCTCTTGGCCTCCTGCAGTTCTGTGGTGGATTATACATCACTGCAATGACCACTTTGTGTTCCCCAGACTGAAGAGTACCTGCTATGTAGTCTCTTTCTCCCGTCTCATCTATTCCTTCCATTTTCTCGAATTTCCATCTGTTTTTTTACGAGCAGAGCAACCCCACCTCCCCCCCTGCCCCTTCTATCTTTCCTCATGATCTGGTATCCTGGTGGGAAGATTGCATCTGTTATTGTCTCCATGAGTTTTGTTTCTGTAACTGCTATGATGTCTGGGGACTTCTCATTGATTCTTTCTTGCCATTCCTCATGTTATTCGTTAATCCATCTGCATTTGTGTACCAAACCTTCAACTTCTGTTCTAATACTGTAACTGTGGTGCGGGGGGTGGAAACAGAGGGATCGGTGTGTGATGGTTGGTTCGGATTGTTCAGTTGCCTTGGGGGTGTCGTGGCTGGAGTCCTTCTGCAGGTGTTTCTGGGGGGTGCGCTTGTCCTTCCATTTGATCCTGGGTTATTCTGCTCTCCTTTTTCATTTCCTCCCATTTCTCCTTTCGTTTTTGAACTCTCTCTTTCATTGTCTTCCTTTCGTCCTGTGTTCTGTCTCGATCGAGGTACACACTCCGGAACTCCTGCTTGCCTCTCAGCCGTGCTTTCTCCTGCAGGATCATGGTTCGGGTTGATTCTGCCTTGAAAATTACTTTGAGAGGCCGATTCCTTTTCTTTGTGAACACCCAATTCTCCGAAAATTTGCCACCTGGGTCATGTCCCCCTCGCCTATCACCTTCATGATATCTTCAATCGCTTTTTTCTCCTCCTGCTTTCTTTCATCATAAGTTTCCCCTTTAGCTTCGTCTAGCCCATAGACAAACACGGATCTCTCCCTTTCCACCTCCCACTGTGACTCCCATTGCATCCTCTGATGTGTTTTAGTTCCTTCCCGTGGAGTGTTCCTTCCTTCAGTCCCTTCCCTAGTTAAGGCCCCTATGCTTCTTGGTTTATCCTTCCTGCTCACCTGCTCCTGGCCCCCACAGGTATCTGGTAAGGTCCTTGCACATGTCCTAGTTCCTTCAATATCCTCCAACCTCTCATTCTGTCCTAGTGTGCTCCCTGTCTTTGTTTTGGCCCCATGTGGGTTTGACAGGACCTCTACATACAGTTTAGTTTCCATGCTTCCTTCAGACCTGTTGTCTGTGTTTGATGTAGCCATTGCCGATGCTACTTCTGTAATATCTTTGTCTCTGTGATGTTTCAGATGTCTCAGCTCCTCTTCTAATCTCTCTATCTTGATTTCTGCTGCTGTGGCCTGTTGCTTCCACCTTCTGCATTCTGCTGCTAACCTCTCTTCCATCTTCCTTTCCAGCTCATCTAGTCTCCTTCCCCAGTCTTCCTCCCTTTTTTTGAGCTCTACCTCCCATTCCTCCCTCCCAGATTCGTCCTTGGAGCCCCTTGTCCTCATCCTGGTTAGGGAGAGGGGAATAGATGGTTAGGAGAGGGGATGGATGGTTGTAGGGGAGCGGGAGGGGGAGGATGGTTATTGGAGGGGTAGAGATAGTTGGGGGAAGGGGTTAGATGGTTTGGGGGAGAGAGGGGATGGATGGTTATGGGGGAGGGGGAGGATGGTTATTGGAGGGAGGGAGGTAGTTGGGGGGTTAGACGGTTTGGGGAGGGGTTAGGTGGTTTGGGGAAGGGGTAAGTGGCTAAGGTGAGGTGGTTAGGGAAGGGGAGAGGTGGATAGGGGAGGGGGGGTACGTGTTTGTGTCAAGTGGTGGAGGGTGTGTGGGTGTGTGTGTGTGTGTGTGTGTGTGTATGTGCGTGTGTGTGTGTCGGTGTGTGTGTGTGGTGTGTGTGTGTGTGTGTGTGTGTGGTGTGGTGTGTGTGTGTGGTGTGTGTGTGTGGTGTGTGTGTGTGGTGTGTGTGTGGTGTGATGTGTGGTGTGTGTGTGTGGTTGTGTGTGTGTGGGGTGTGTATGTGTGGTGGTGTGTGTGTTTTGTGGTGTGGTGGTGGTGTGTGTGTGTGTGTGTGGGTGTCGTGGGTGTGTGTGTGTGGTGTGTGTGGGTGTGTGTATGTTTGGTGTGTGTAGTGTGTGGTGTGTGTGTGTGTGTGGGGTGTGTGTGGTGGTGTGTGTGTGTGGGTGTGTGTGTGTGTATATGTGTGGTGTGTGTGTGTGTGTGTGTGGTTTGTGTTTGTGTGTGTGTGTTTTGTGTATGTGTTTTGTATTGTGTGTATGTATGTGTGTGTGTGTATGTGTGTGTGTGTATGTGTGTGTGTATGTGTGTGTGTATGTGTGTATGTGTGTGTGTGTGTGTGTGTGTGTGTGTGTGTGTGTGTGTGTGTGTGTGTGTGTGTGTGTGTGGATGTGTGAGTGTGTGAGCGTCTACCCTTGTGTGTGTGTGCTTGTGTTGGGGGGGGAGGGTTAAGGGGGGATAGTGGTGTGGTTGAAAGTCCGTGTGTAGCACAAATTTAGTCTCATTTATCTTTCCCAATTATCTACTCTCTCTCACTTATTGCCATTTCTGGATTTACGTATTAATTGTTGCTGGTTATTATCATTTTCCTTGTTCACATTGAGAGAGGGCTTCCTAGCTTCCTAAGTATTCTTACTGCTAATAACTACCGGTAGTAACACTGCCTGTGTGCGTGTGTGCATGTGTGTGTGTGTGTGTGTGAGTGTGTGTGTGTGTGTGTGTGTGTGTGTGTGTGTGTGTGTGTGTGAGTGGGCTTGTCCGGTGTAATGACTGGCCGCAACTTCTTGCGACCTGACACAACCCTCCTGAGACCTGACCGTCTTACATTGTTGCCCTTAAAAGCTTGTCCCACCTACCTTCTCACACTCGTCAACACTATATTCTCTATGTCTATGCTATTTCTATTCTAATTCTGTGTCTGTGTGTATGTGTGTGTGTGTGTATGTGTGTGTGTGTATGTGTGTGTATGTGTGTGTATGTTGTGTATGTGTATGTGTGTGTGTATTGTGTGTGTGTGTGTGTGTGTGTTTGTGCGTGCGTGTGTGTGTTTGTGTGTGTGTGTGTGTGTGTTTGGTGAGTGTGTGGTTTGTGTGTGTGTGTGTATGAGTGTGTGTGTGTATTTTGGGGTGTTTTGTTTGGTGTGTGTTGTGTTTGTGTTTGTCGTGCTGTGTTGTGTTTTTGTTGTGTGTGTGTGTTTGTGTGTGTTTTGTGTGGGGGTTG
>NW_026464717.1:0-13042 GCF_026875155.1 Cherax quadricarinatus
TTAAAAAAAGCTAATTTTTTCCCCTTTTGGCACGGGGAAAAAAAAGGCCACAACTTGTCATTTCCTGGAGTTTTTTTGATCGGGAAGCATTAGTGGGGGGAGGAGCATACTATTTTAAGCAGAGGAAGATAAAGCTCACGGTTCGGGGAAGGGGACCTAGACGACCATGAAGAGGGGCCAGGAGTAGGACTCGACCCTGCAACGTCAACTAGGCGATACAACAGGTGGTACAACAAGGCTAGTTCCAAGCTCAGGGGAAGTCCTACGATGAAATTGGGGGAAATCGGACTGACGACACTGAGGACAGAAGGACGGGGGACATGATAAAATCAAGATACGCGTGGAATAAAAAGGGTGGACAGAGACAGGATTTTCCCCAGAGAGGGGACCAGAAACAAAGGGTCACAATTAGAAGCTGAAGCTCAGACATCACAGGATGTTGGGGAAAAATTTTCTTCAGCACAGAGTATCGGGAAGTAAATACCCGCAGTGACGTGTGGAGGGGGAACCATACATACTTTAAACTGGTACGACAAATCACGGGGAACAGAGAGAGAGGGGCCCTGGGACGTAGTAGCGATCAGTGAAGAGGGGGGGCTGGGAAAGCGAGTCCGACCCCTTCAACCAAATTAGGGTGAGTTCAATTAGGTGAGTCAATTAGGTGAGTAAAATTTAGGTGATAAAATTGGGTGATCAATTAGGTGAGAAAATTTAGGTGAAAAAAAGGGTGATACAATTAGGGATACAATTAGGTGATACCCTCCTTGTCTACTTTTGTCCAAAAACGTTTTTACGTTGTGACTTCTGTTGCGACTGCGTCTGTGGATACAAACGACGTTTTTTCCTTAAAGCCACCTGCTGTCCAGTTACCAAAGTAAAAATATACCGGGGTTTAGCCACTGGTGGGGGCGCATCTTGGGGACAAAATTAACCTAATTTCCCGGAAATGCTCTGCATAACAAACGCTTTCATATATAATTTTTGATGACAGTTAAGTTCAAAAGTTCGCAAATTGCAGAACCCAGTCGACACATTGGTCCCGGTCAATACAACAAGTGCTTAAAGACGCTTTTACTCCGACACCTGATAAAAAATACAGCACATGGGCACAATACATCTAGAATCACCCTGTAAGGGCTCATGTATTGTTTTTATTTTTTCCCTGTGAGGTGTGCAAGTGCACGTACGGCATGCGTCATGAGCAGCATGCGTGCAAAGCAAGGGGGTCCGTGTGTTTTCCCTGTTGTGGGGTTCGGGTAAGCATAAAATGAGTTTATTGCCAGGTGAGCTTACAAATTTTCCCTGAAAGCTCTGGATCCTAGATCAAAAACTCCACCGTTTTGTTTGCCCAACATCCCCAAACCGTCATATAAAATTAAAATACAAAGTGTTTTTTCCCTCGGAATACATCACAAGTTTCAGTGAATTCAAAAAATTTGTAACCAGCGAGGGGGCCACGAGGGGGCCAGAGAGGATGCCAGCAAGGGGCCAAGGGGTTGCCAGGAGGGTTGGTGAACCAAGCAGTTGTCAGATACGGTGAGGGCTATCCTTAGAAGTCCTAAAAAAATGAGAACGCCCTTTGGGGAACTGCCCCCAGGGATCTGGTAAGCGCGGAAAAATACCCACTACAACAGGCAATTGAAGCCTCTTAAATTTTAAAGGGAAAGGGAAACCCATAAGGTATATAAAATGAAATAACCCCCCAACAGAGATCCCTCCCAAGGGGGAAAGGTCCTTACCGCATCTTAGAAAAATGGACCAAAATGTGAATTTTAAAAGGGTTTTTTGAGACCACCATAAAAGCCCAAGGAAGACATGAAACAGGGGAAATTTGAGCGGAGCTGCGCTGGGGTAGAGCTCCTGACAAGACTTCGAGCGGAGCTGTGCGGGTGCAGAGTCCTGACAAACTTCGAGTGGGCGCTGCTGGGTGCAGACTCCTAGCAGGGGACTTCGAGCGAGCTGCTCGGGGGGCAGAGCCCTAGCAAGACTTCGAGTGGGAGCGTGCTGGGGTGCAGAGCCCTGAGCAGAGACTTCGAGTGGACTGTGCTGGGGGTCAGGCTCCTGAGCAAGACTTCGAGAGAGCTGCTGCTGGGGTCAGGGGTCGGGAGAAGGCTGCGAAGTCTCTGTAGGGGACGTTGGAGGGATTTTGGGCAAGTACTGCTTGGCGCGTACTCGTGCTGTGAGGTCTTTGGGACCCCGGGCTTAGTTTTCCCGTAGTGAACGCCCTCTGAACTATATTGTAAGATAATTCATTTTGGTCAATTGATTTTGTTCCCCGTCTCACTGCTTATGTGACCACCCCATTTTTTCTAAACCACAATAATTTCTGTTCCCAAATATATTTTGTCAAAGGGCTTAATAATAAACTGTGTTTGAGTAGAATAGTTAAAAATTTACTTCCCCGTTTTTTGCTATTTTTATTCATTATTTTATTCAGTAGTGAGAGGGGTTGTGGCGGTAAGTAATGAGAGGTGAAAAGGGGTATCACCATGACCTCACATTACCACCAACCTCCGCTAATCACTCACTCCACCACCCCGCCTGCCCCTACCTACTGACTCCCCCCGCTTACCCCCATATTCCCCCAAACAATTCAATTCAATTCAATTCAATTCAAATTTTTAATTCTCTATAAGGATCAATGCTGAGTTTACATAAATTTGGTTAAATTGGTTGGGTTTACATATAGTAAAATTGTGATTACAGAGTGTACCACTAGAACGCTTAGCATGGCTAGGCATTTGGGGCATACTTAGTTTTATTCTTAATTGTAAAATATTACAAATTAATGAGGTAAGTTGGTATTATGGCTAAGTGACTAAATACTAGTTTTGAGTTTAGCAATGTGAATGTTTTTGTTTTGGCACAGTACATAGTTTCAGTATTGGAGTATCACAGGATTCATTATTTTAAGATTGAGATTAATAATTTTTGTTTAGGGTCAAATGAGTGAGTGAGTGTAAGTGTGAACCACCAGGGGGTATTCGGAGTTAGTTGAGGGGGTGTATCAGGGAGATAAGAATGTTTTCTAATGGTAGTTTTAAGGTGATGAATGGTGTCTGCAGTTCTAGAGTTCTCAGGTAGGGTATTCCAGATTTTAGGGCCTTTGACATACATTGAATTTTTGTAAAGGTTTAGTCGGACCCGGGAATGTCGTAAAGATGTTTGTGTCTGGTGTTATGCCTGTGGGTTCTGTCACAACTATCAAGAAAGCGTTTTAGGTCAAGGTTGATATTAGAGTTTAAGGCCCTGTAGATGTAGATTGCACAGTAGTAAGTGTGAATGTACTGAACTGGGAGTAAGTTTAGGTCTATGAAGAGTGGGGGGGGGGTGTTGCCATGGATGGGATTTAGTGATTATTCTTACTTGCAGCTTTTTGTTGGGTTATTATTGGCTTTAGGTGTGTTGCTGCAGTTGATCCCCAAGCACAATCTTCAACTTGTCGGTTTTTCAAACCATTCATCACAAATAGCATAGGTGAGGTATGGATAAATAAGTGAGTGGTATAGTGTGAGAAGGGCATTTTGCGGCATGTAGTATCGTATCTTGGAGAGGATCCCAACCGTTTTGGATACTTTTTTGGTTATATGCTTGATATGGGTGCTGAAATTCAGGTTGTTGTCAAGGTATAAGCCTAGGAATTTTCCCCCATTATTTCTGTATTAGAGTGTTGTCAATCTTAATGTTAAATTTGTGCATCTCCTGCTCTGCTAACCAACATAATATAGTAAGTTTTGTCAGTGTTAAGCGTAAGTTTATTGGCTGTCATCCAAGTTCGATATTTTAATCAGCTCCTCATTCACAATGGTGTTGAGGGTGGCAAGATTAGGGTGAGAGATGACATAAGTCGTGTCATCAGCAAAGAGAATGGTTTCAGGTGGTTAGGATACGTTTGAAGGTCATTGATGTATACGAGGAAGAGCAGGGACCAAGGACACTTCCCTGCGGAACTCCAGTATCAAGTGGCCGTGTTTGCTGATGCTGTGTCTTAATGGTGACGTACTGATACCTATTAGTAATGTAAGATTTGAAATAAGCAAGCGCATGGCCTCTTATACCGTAATGATCAAGTTTGTGGAGTAGGATGTCGTGGTCTGCTGTTGTCAAAAGCTTTTCTTAGGTCAATAAAAATTCCTAGTGGATATTCCTTATTTTCCAATGCTGTGTAAAGCAGATCTAGCATTTTTATGATTGCATCATTAGTGCTTTTATTTTTCCTGAATCCAAACTGGCAGGGGTTGAGTATGTTTTGAGCCGTTATAAATGAATACAGTCTCCTGTGCACGATTTCTCAAAGATTTTGATAGCAATGGTAAGTTAGATATTGGCCTATAGTTTTTTAAGTCTGTAGGGTCACCACCTTTATGTATTGGTGTAACCCTTGCCATCTTGAGTAGTTTCGGGAAGGTGCTAGTCTCTATTGACTTGTTAAAAGTAATGAAATAGCATGCGAAAGGACATGGGCCGCTCGCTTGTACAGTAATGGTGGGACATGAGACAGATTCCCCGAGTTATTTTTAAGTGACTTTATAATCTCAATGACTTCCGTGGGCTCAGTTGGTGCAAGATAGAAGGAATTAGGGAAATTCCCATCTAGGTAGTCCCCGGCATGGGCATTGGTATGTGGGATTTTACTGGCGAGATCATTACCCCCCTACATGACATGGTGTCTAAGCGGTGGTGGTTCTTATTATTTTTATAGTAGGAACCAGTCCCATGTGCCTTATTTTTGACTGCTCGATTATACTTATGCTACCATTTGCTACCATTTGATTTTGTGTGTTATTATAATATTATAATCCTAGCGACCTTAACTGGCCTTTTTTCAGACGGTGGGTCTAATTGTTTGGGTGTAATATTATATTTGGTGGAGTTGGTTGTTGGTTTGAGATAAATGGTGGAGAATATCAGTCTTTGAGTGAGACTTTTGGGGGAAGCAATTACTGGCCGAAATTGAATATTTACAGAGGAATGAGAAGTCACCCATCCCGCCTTGGAAGACTCACCCACAACTGTCACCCATTGAAGAGTTGCCTATGATTGCTGTCCACCTGATGTGCCCAGTCACCCAGCTGATATGCCCAGTCACCCAGCTGATGTGCCCCAGTAGATGTATTGCTGCCCTTGTCTGTCATCCAGTGTAGTGGGTGTCTGTCTGCGTCACCCAGCCTCTGTGACCATTACCTGTGGACCGCCAGTTACCCGCAGTTGCCAGGGATGGGTGACCGCACCTGCTGATGATGACCTGAAGTGACCTCACCTCACCTCGAGCAACTGACCATAGCCTGCTACTGCTGATGTCGGCTGCTGTGATGCTGCTGAGATGCTGTAGCCGTGCTGCTATGCTGTGGCCGTGCTGAGATGCTGTAGCCGTGCTGCGATGCTGTGGCCGTGCTGTGTGCTGCTGTGATGTTGAGATGCTGCGGCCGTGCAGTGATGTTGAGACGCTGCGGCCGTGCTGTGATGCTGGGACCGTGCTGCGATGCTGTAGCCGTGCTGCGATGCTGTGGCCGTGCTGTGTGCTGCTGTGATACGGCCGTGCTGTGTGCTGCTGTGATACGGCCGTGCTGTGTGCTGCTGTGATACGGCCGTGCTGTGATGATGGATATGCTGTGGCCGTGCTGTGATGCTGCGATGCTGCCTAGCTCAGGAGGAGATGGCGGTGATGCTGCAGTGGTGTGTGAGGGATTCTGGCTGGTGTGCCAGGACAGGAGAATCTACTATGAAGGAGCTGCCAACCTCGGAGATGTGGAAGGACGTGAGCCGCGGAGATGGACTCCAGCTGCTGGGACCAGCCTGCTATCAAGGGCGGTATGGAGGTGTATCCTGCCTTGCTGGTCGACCTGTACGATCGGTATGCGGGGATACACTGCCAGCCATGAGAGACAATTAAGAGTGTGAGACCTCTACCCACTCTACCTGAGGTATCCCAGCGAGTGAGCACGTCTCCTGTATATCCCAGTGCTTAACAGAATAGGGAATAGCATATGAAGGTACAAATAAAAATTGGAACTATGGCTATAGTTTACTTAATAACAAAAAAGGGCTAGAATACAACATATCCTGATGGAAATTTACACAATATAACAATTTACCTATGAGACGTATTACCAGGGGGAAGGGTAGATGTTATCAGTAACACGGACTAGTACGCACTCTTAATTCACCGACCAGCTGACCCGAGATTCCCAATGCGTGGTCCACTACACACGCGGCTGTCCAGAGCTCTCGCTCCCCGGACCTGTCACCAACAACCTCTTTGCTCCGCTGTTCCCTGAGCTTATATCGTAGTCAAAGTACCCCCTCCCCAATGGGGTATGTACCACGTGTTACGACCTGACGCCGAGGTCTGACGCCGTTAAGAACAAAAGACCTCAGACGTGGGCGTGACTACCCAACATTTGCTAAGGCAGGTGTGACCATATAATTGGTTAAATTAGGTCTCCCCAGTGACCTCACAAGCCCAGCTGAACTACATCACAAGCGAGTGTACCAGTGAGGGTACCAACGAGTGTGCCAGTGAGGGTGCCAGCGAGAGGACCAGCGAGGGTGCCAGCGAGGGTACCAATGAGTGTGCCAATGAGGGTACCAGCGAGGGTACCAACGAGTGTGCCAATGAGGGTGCCAGCGAAGGTGCCACCGAGGGTACCAACGAGTATGCCAATGAGAGTGCCAGCGAGGGTGCCAGTGAGTGTGCCAGTGAGGGTACCAGTGACGGGACCAGGGAAGCTGCCAGCGAGGGTACCAGCGAGTGTGGCAATGAGGGTGCCAGCGAGGGTACCAAGGAGTGTGCCAATGAGGGTGCCAGCGAAGGTGCCACCGAGGGTACCAACGAGTGTGAGAATGAGGGTGCCAGCGAGGGTGCCAGCGAGGGTGCCAGCGAAGATGCCAGCGAGGGTACCAACGAGTGTGCCAGTGAGGGTGCCAGTGAGGGTGCCAGCGAGGGTGCCAGCGAGGGTGCCAGCGAGGGTACCAACGAGTGTGCCACGAGGGTACCAGCGAGGGTGCCAGCGAGAGTACGAACGAGTGTGCCAGCGAGGGTGCCAGCGAGGGTGCCAGCGAGGGTACCAACGAGTGTGCCACGAGGGTACCAGTGAGGGTGCCAGCGAGAGTACGAACGAGTGCGCCAGCGAGGGTGCCAGTGAGGGTACCAACGAGTGTGCCAATGAGGGTACCAGCGAAGGTGCCAGCGAGAGTACCAACGAGTGTGCCAGCGAGGGTGCCAGCGAGAGTGCCAGCGAGGGTGCCAGCGAGGGTGCCAGCGAGGGTGCCAGCGAGAGTATCAACGAGTGTGCCAATGAGGGTACCAGCGAGAGTGCCAGTGAGAGTCCCAACGAGTGTGCCAATGAGGGTACCAGCGAGGCTGCCAGTGAGGGTACCAACGAGTGTGCCAGTGAGGGTGCCAGCGAGGGGATCAGCGAGGGTGCCAGCGAGGGTACCAACGAGTGTGCCAATGAGGGTACCAGCGAGGGTGCCAGCGAGAGTCCCAACGAGTGTGCCAATGAGGGTACCAGCGAGGCTGCCAGTGAGGGTACCAACGAGTGTGCCAGTGAGGGTGCCAGCGAAGGGATCAGCGAGGGTGCCAGCGAGGGTACGAACGAGTGTGCCAATGAGGGTACCAGCGAGGGTGCCAGCGAGAGTCCCAACGAGTGTGCCATTGAGGGTACCAGCGAGGCTGCCAGTGAGGGTACCAACGAGTGTGCCAGTGAGGGTGCCAGTCAGGGGATCAGCGAGGGTGCCAGCGAGAGTCCCAAAGAGTGTGCCAATGAGGGTACCAGCGAGGCTGCCAGTGAGGGTACCAACGAGTGTGCCAGCGAGGGTGCCAGCGAGGGTGCCAGTAAGAGTGCCAGCGAGGGTGCCAGCGAGGGTGCCAGCGAGGGTGCCAGCGAGGGTACCAACGAGTGTGCCAATGAGGGCAGCAGCGAGGGTGCCAGCGAGAGTACCAACCAGGGTGCCAGCGAAGGCGCCAGCGAGGGTGCCAGCGAGGGTGCCAGCGAGGGTACCAACGAGTGTGTCAACGAGGGTGCCAGCGAGGGTGCCAGTGAGGGTATCAGCGAGGGTGCCAGCGAGGGTGCCAGCGAGGGTGTCAGCGAAAGTGCCAGAGAGGGTGCCAACCGTATTGTCCAGGTAAGAAGCCTCGCTGAATGTTGCAGCAGGTGGAGAGGAAGCAACACTGTGTTGTACTCACCTATTTGTGGTTGCAGGGGTCGAGTCTTAGCTCCTGGCCCCGTTGTGTGCTGGGAATGTTGTGAGGATTTTGAAGAATGATGAATTTAAGTGATGAGGCGATATTAAAGTTGTTACTGAGATGAGAGATGACTGATGAGTGATGCAGAAGGCGTGAAGCAAGATAGTGGTGGTCGGGAGAGTGTGAAGCAAGATAGTGGTGGTCGGGAGAGTGTAAGCAAGATAGTGGTGGTCGGGAGAGTGTGAAGCAAATAGTGGTGGTCGGGAGAGTGTGAAGCAAGATAGTGGTGGTCGGGAGAGTGTGAAGCAAGATAGTGGTGGTCGGGAGAGTGTGAAGCAAGATAGTGGTGGTCGGGAGAGTGTGAAGCAAGATAGTGGTGGTCGGGAGAGTGTGAAGCAAGATAGTGGTGGTCGGGAGAGTGTGAAGCAAGATAGTGGTGGTCGGGAGAGTGTGAAGCAAGATAGTGGTGGTCGGGAGAGTGTGAAGCAAGATAGTGGTGGTCGGGAGAGTGTGAAAGCAAGATAGTGGTGGTCGGGAGGGCGTGAAGCAAGATAGTGGTGGTCGGGAGAGTGTGAAGCAAGATAGTGGTGTCGGAGAGTGTGAAGCAAGATAGTGGTGGTCGGGAGGGCGTGAAGCAAGATAGAGGGTCGGAGAGTGTGAAGCAAGATAGTGGTGGTCGGGAGAGTGTGAAGCAAGATAGTGGTGGTCGGGAGAGTGTGAAGCAAGATAGTGGTGGTAGGAGGGCGTGAAGCAAGATAGTGGTGGTAGGGAGGGTGTGAAGCAAGATAGTGGTGGTAGGGAGAGTGTGAAGCAAGATAGTGGTGGTAGGGAGAGTGTGAAGCAAGATAGTGGTGGTAGGGAGGGCGTGCAGCAAGATAGTGGTGGTAGAGAGAGTGTGAAGCAAGATAGTGGTGGTCGGAGAGTGTGAAGCAAGATAGTGGTGGTAGGGAGGGCGTGAAGCAAGATAGTGGTGGTAGGGAGGGTGTGAAGCAAGATAGTGGTGGTAGGGAGAGGTGTGAAGCAAGATAGTGGTGGTAGGGAGAGTGTGAAGCAAGATAGTGGTGGTAGGGAGGGCGTGAAGCAAGATAGTGTGGTAGAGAGAGTGTGAAGCAAGATAGTGGTGGTCGGGAGAGTGTGAAGCAAGATAGTGGTGGTAGGGAGGGCGTGAAGCAAGATAGTGGTGGTAGGGAGGGTGTGAAGCAAGATAGTGGTGGTAGGGAGAGTGTGAAGCAAGATAGTGTGGTAGGGAGAGTGTGAAGCAAGATAGTGGTGTAGGGAGGGCGTGAAGCAAGATAGTGGTGGAAGGGAGAGTGTGAACCAAGATAGTGGTGGTAGGGAGGGCGTGAAGCAAGATAGTGGTGGTAGGGAGGGTGTGAAGCAAGATAGTGGTGGTAGAGAGGGTGTGAAGCAAGATAGTGGTGGAAGGGAGAGTGTGAAGCAAGATAGTGGTGGAAGGGAGAGTTTGAAGCAAGATAATGATGGTAGAGGGAGTGTGAAGCAAGATAGTGGTGGTAGGGAGAGTGTGAAGCAAGATAGTGGTGGTAGGGAGGGCGTGAAGCAAGATAGTGGTGGTAGGGAGAGTGTGAAGCAAGATAGTGGTGGTAGGGAGGGCGTGAAGCAAGATAGTGGTGGTAGGGAGGGTGTGAAGCAAGATAGTGGTGGTAGAGAGGGTGTGAAGCAAGATAGTGGTGGAAGGGAGAGTGTGAAGCAAGATAGTGGTGGAAGGGAGAGTTTGAAGCAAGATAGTGGTGGTAGGGAGAGTGTGCAGCAAGATAGTGGTGGTAGGGAGAGTGTGCAGCAAGATAGTGGTGGTAGGGAGAGTGTGCAGCAAGATAGTGGTGGTAGGGAGAGTTTGAAGCAAGATAATGATGGTAGGGAGAGTGTGAAGCAAGATAGTGGTGGTAGGGAGGGTATGCAGCAAGATAGTGGTAGTAGGGAGGGTGTGAACAAGATATTGGTGGTAGGGAGGTTTGAAACAAGATAGTGGTTGTCGGGAGGGTGTGCAGCAAGATAGTGGTGGTAGGGAGGGTGTGAAGCAAGATAATGGTGGTAGGGAGGGTGTGCAGCAGCAAGATAGTGGTGGTAGGGAGGGCGTGCAACAAGATAGTGGTGGTAGGGAGGGTGTGAAGCAAGATAGTGGTGGTAGGGAGGGTATGAAGCAAGATAGTGGTGGTAGGGAGGGTGTGCATCAAGATAGTGGTGGTAGGGAGGGTGTGCAGCAAGATAGTGGTGGTAAGGAGGGTGTGAAGCAAGATAGTGGTGGTAGGGAGGGTGTGCAGCAAGATAGTGGTAGTAGGAGGGTGTGAAGCAAGATAGTGGTAATAGGGAGGGTGTGCAGCAAGATAGTGGTGGTAGAGAGGGTGTGAACCAAGATAGTGGTGGTAGGGAGGGTGTGAAGCAAGATAGTGGTGGTAGGGAGGGTTTGAAACAAGATAGTGGTGGTAGGGAAGGTGTGAAGCAAGACAGTGGTGTTAGGGAGGGTGTGCAGCAAGATAGTGGTGGTAGGGGGGGTTTGAAGCAAGATAGTGGTGGTAGGGAGGGTGTGAAGCAAGATAGTGATGGTAGGGAGAGTGTGAACTAAGATAGTGGTGGTAGGAGGGTGTGAAGCGAGACAGTGATAGTAGAGAGGGTGCACAGCAAGATAGTGATGGTAGGAAGGGTGTGCAGTAAGACAGAGGTGGTAGGGAGGGTGTGAAGCAAGATAGTGGTGGTAGTGAGGATGTGCATCAAGATAGTGATGGTAGGGAGAGTGTGAAGCAAGATAGTGGTGGTAGGGAGGGTGTGCAGCACGATAGTGATTGGTAGGGAGGGTGTGCAGCAAGATGGTGGTGGTAGGGTGTGAAACAAGATACTGGTGGTAGGGAGAGTGTGCAGCAAGATAGTGATAAGTAGGGAGGATGTGAAGCAAGATAGTGGTGATAGGGAGGGTGTGCAACAAGATAGTGATGGTAGGGAGAGTGTGAAGCAAGATAGTGGTGGTAGGGAGGGTGTGAAGCAAGATAGTGATGGTAGGGAGAGTGTGAAGCAAGATAGTGGTGGTAGGGAGGGTGTGAAGCAAGATAGTGATGGTAGGGAGGGTGTGAAGCAAGATAGTGGTGATAGGGAGGGTGTGCAACAAGATAGTGATGGTAGGGAGAGTGTGAAGCAAGATAGTGGTGGAGGGAGGGTGTGAAGCAAGATAGTGATGGTAGGGAGGGTGTGAAGCAAGATAGTGATGGTAGGGAGAGTGTGAAGCAAAATAGTGATGGTAGGGAGGGTGTGAAGCAAGATAGTGATGGTAGGGAGAGTGTGAAGCAAGATAGTGATGGTAGGGAGTGTGAAGACTTACTCAGCCCTGTAACAACTTCAGACAGTATTACCAAGGCTGGCTCCTCCTCAGGAAAATTAATGAATAGAAAAAGAATAAAAAACTGACAAACATAAACACTTCATTATTTAGAAAATATAAAATATAAAATACTTAAATATTTATCCTACTTTAAAGAAAGATGAAAAATGAAAAATATAAATGATATCTGAATTCAACGCTAATATATACAATTAAACTTGGGTGTCTGGTTGATGTTGACACAGTCTTGTATAGAATATAGCCATTGTTGATGTGTTGGGGAGTCACAGGTGTTGGTGACAACCCAACGGCCAGTTCTTCACAGAGTCTCTAGCCTTGAATAGTCAGTCCAGATGACAGGAACGCAGGTTCTTTACCACTGCAGAGATGAGGGGTTATGTCCTGTGATGTCGTACATATAAACAGGTAGATAGATCCAACATGTGACGTCTCGGGACGTTAGTCCATCTCCTTCAATACTTCTCGTTGGTTGGCAGGTGACCCAATCTGTCATTCCAAGCTGAAAAGAGAGACAGGTTACCCACTGCTTAAGAAATCACTCTCCATGATAAGTACAATACCTAAAAGACGTGATGATTATTACAACATTTAACATAGAGATCAAGGCTGAAAGGACTAAGTTTATTATTGGTCAAAAGTGAAGCTTTCAACCAATAAGTCCACTAGAATAGGAGCAGACTTTTACTTACAGTTGTGCTGGGAGATGTGAGTCGAGTGATTACTGTTTGGTCTGAGCCCCACACTTCACCTTTCGGGGAGGGGGGGGGGAAAGGGGGGAGGGGATAGGGGGAGCTAGACTTACCCTACCTTAACAAGCAGCCGGCAATCAAACTATTGTTACCATATACTCGCTCGCTACTCCTATCTGTTGAACTTTTCCCTCACAGGGAGGGTGTGAAGCAAGATAGTGGTGGTTGGGAGGGTGTGCAGCAAGATAGTGGTGGTAGCGAGGGTGTGAAGCAAGATAGTGGTGGTTGGGAGGTTGTGCAGCAAGATAGTGGTGGTAGGGAGGGTGTGAAGCAAGATAGTGGTGGTTGGGAGGGTGTGCAGCAAGATAGTGGTGGTAGGGAGGGTGTGAAGCAAGATAGTGATGGTAGGGAGGGTGTGCAGCAAGATAGTGGTGGTAGGGAGGGTGTGAAGCAAGATAGTGGTGGTAGGGAGGGTGTGCAGCAAGATAGTGGTGGTAGGGAGGGTGTGAAGCAAGTAGTGGTGGTTGGGAGGGTGTGCAGCAAGATAGTGGTGGTAGGGAGGGTTGTGAAGCAAGATAGTGGTGGTTGGGAGGGTGTGCAGCAAGATAGTGGTGGTAGGGAGGGTGTGAAGCAAGATAGTGGTGGGTTGGGAGGATGTGCAGCAAGATAGTGGGTGGGAGGGTGTGCAGTAAGATAGTGCTGGTAGGGAGGGTGTGAAGCAAGATAGTGGTGGTAAGGGAGGATAAAGCGCAAGATAGTGGTGCTAGGGAGGGTGTGCAACAAGATAGTGGTGGTAGGGAGGGTGTGAGCAAATAG
>NW_026464718.1:0-37819 GCF_026875155.1 Cherax quadricarinatus
GGAGACTAAGGGAGGAGGGAGTGCAAAGCGTGTGGATGTTCCGAGACTATTTTTCATGCGGTGTATTTTTGTAATTATTTAGAAGCTGTAAGGGTATGGTTAGGTAGGGTAGTTAGGTTAGTGGGTGGGGAAGGGTTACAGGTGTTAAGGGTGTTAAGTTTAGATATAGGTGGGATGAGTCAGATGGTGGTGAATGCGGTTGCGTATGTGGTTACTGATTTTATTTATACGTCTTGGGCTATGAGGGAGGTGGGTGTGGATGAAAGAATAAAGGTGTTAGCGGCCACCATTTATAGAACTAAGTGTCGCAATAGGGATCTTTATGGGGGAAGGTGGGAGACAGCGTTTACTGAGGGATACCGGAGTTTTAAGTTAAAGGATTTACGGGATTTAAGTGTAAATGGGTAGCGACGGGCTAGTTTCTTGAGCGGAGATGTGTGGATGGCTTTTAAAGTGTGTGACTGGATTTGCACTGATACATTTATGCTTTTCTGAGTAGTGAGTGTGGTGTGGGTGGTGTTTTTACACATGTGTTCCCTTTATGTTGTGAAGATTTTGGATAGTATATGTACGTAATGTATTGGAGCACTACATCATTGTGTGTATACAAGGTGAATGAAAGGGTAGAATCTTAAAGTTTTTGTGTGTGTGAGAATGACTGTTCGTTATTGTGAGAGTGCCTTCAAAGATGTTATAGAAAGCATATACTAAATGGTGTTACTAAGGTATGCCATATGACTGTATCGAATATGCTGTGATACAAAGTCCGGGGTTTCCCTTCTTGTTGGATGCATTCTGTAAGACACAATTTCTGTATTCAGAAGGTTCGAAGATTTACATAGCTGTAATGAGTAACGTGGTACAGTTTTATATTATGCGAGATTGTATTTTTGTACATAAAGCCTAACATATAATGTTTCAGCGGCCTGGTTAAGATTATATAGTACATGTCGTGTGACACTGTATGTGTAGGGTAGTGTTTAAATATTTTAAGTACACGCTGTTGTTTTCCCCTTTGCTATTTTATTGTTTAAAGTCACATATAAGAGTATATGTAAGGTAATATAAAAATGTATATTGATTTTGTGTAAATACGCAATTTCAGATGACTTTGTTGGATCAGGTGTGCATATGAGTTCAAGTAGCGGTGTATATTATGTATTAATACTGGTATAGGGTATATAGTGTATGAAGAAGTCTTGGGTGGATTGCACCCGTGCTGAGATATAGAGTATATTATCCTTGTATGCTAGGCAAAGTTTTCATAATTGTTACTTAGAGCAAGTAGTATCCTGCGCTCTTATAGTATGTCATTGTTTTTGTAGGTATTTGATGGGGGGGGGGTACATTTTACTTCCAGAGCACATATGTACGACTTTATAAATGTACCTTTGGTGGGGGTGGATGTATAGGTTTTAATGGTATGTGGTGAGGTTTTTACCTTTAAGAATTGTTTTGTATATAAAACTTGGCATAAGATGTTTAAGTGTGCTGAAGTAGATTCTCTGGATATGTTGTTGGTACACCTGTGCGAAGTTTCTTTTCTTTTTTGATTGTGTAATACGTATGTTGTACAATAATTTTGTTGTTACATGTTGATTGGTTTCGTAACATGTTTGCTTACACGTATAATGTATACTGTATTTTAAATAAAAAAAAAAAAAAAAAAAATGTATAGAGGATGAGGGACAGTTTGTGTCAGCACAAAGTTAAATGTTTATGTGTATTTTTGACAATGTAATTATAATTCTGGGATAAGAATGATACTATGTTCTTTTTTTTATTTATATGTATTGTATTGTTTTAAATAAAATATAAAAAAATAATCCATTATTGATTATATAACATGAGCTATGTAAACTGGGAGCTCCTCACCATCAGTCTTGGACCCAACAGCTCATCATTTCAATTCTAAGCCCAATCTACAAAATGCATTTCGGCCAATATCTCTTAATAGCTGCTTGTGTAAAACATTGAGGAGAATGATTCTTAATACGTCTCATGTACAGAATCAAACAATTTTTGTCTCCCCGGGTACATGGTTTCAGCATGGAAGGAGCGTGCATCATTGCATAGCCACCTTTCTCACTCTGCACACTTGACAGTCATACACTACCTTCCTTGACCATAAATCCGCTTTCGATGTAGCCAACGACATTGTAATCATTAGTTGAATTGCCAGAATGGAATGTTTATTGGAGGGAAGGACTTTCTCCGATGGATTAAAGGCTACTGTCAAACAGAAAAATCGTCTTGGTTGTTCCAGGGACATAGAAGTGTAACTAAGGACTTGGAATTAGGGAACCCACAGGGAGTGGTGCCAGCCCCACCTGTGCAATAATTCTAATTAATGCATTACTTAATGCTATGCCTAGTCAGCCCCATCATTATGTGTTTAGTTTTGCTGATGATATAATGATTTCACACCACCGGGATTCTCACCCCCCCCCCCCATACTTAATCATGTATAGCTTATGTCAGGACCTGGGGGTTGATAATCTCTATGATATTAAAACAAAGATACTCATAGGAGACCTCCTCGACAGAGAGGCACAGTTCGTCAGTTCCAGTTGCATTGATGGGTCTCTTCTAGAATAGTAAGCAGATACAGGGTATTCTAGTGCTTTGATGTTCACGACTTGGACTGTTGTAACCACGACTTTGTCGCCATTCAAAGAAAGACTAAGAACACTTAGAGTACGTGGCTGGGTTTCATCCCAGGTTGGTGCTAATGTTAAAATTGTGAAATGATGTATCTTGCTTATATTAGATTCATTGGTTTATTTTCTGCGCCAACTCTTGCTCTTGTTGTCTGACTGGAGCCTTGGAGGCTGGAAAAACTGCAGAACGAAGCAATGAGATCATTTTAGGATGCCATCGTTACTGCCAAAATTTTAAATATGCAAAAAGAACTTGATATTCAGCATCAGAGATCGTGTTACTTAAAGAAAATATCCTAATTGGGGTTAATATACTCAGGCAAGCTCATTCAAACCCCTGCACAGAAGCTCAAACTTTCCTCAGCACTGGTGAAACACTCCTCCGATGGGTCGAAAACACTGGAAACCGACCTCGCATGGAAATCAGATACATATCTACGTCAAGTAAGGCAACATCGGCACTTCTCGCTCCATTGGAATATTACCCCATTCCTCAAACATACATGCCTCCATTTTCCCACCAAGACTACCTTCTTAAATCACAACCATAAACTTTCATCCTTGTGAAGCAATCATGAGGCCTTAAGCTGTATTGATAAATTAGTCACACAGCACACCACTCTCGCAAATTATTTACGCTGATGGTTCTGTTTCTCCAATTCACTGGTGCAGCTGGTAGTGCTGCTGTTGGTCGTAAAGGGTGATGGCTCTCTTAAAGAAAATTGGAGCACGCATCAAAAATTGGGCCTTTACCCTTCAGGACAGAACTCTTTGCCATACTCCTTGCAACTGAAATGCATCTATATATCAAAGACTGACAGTTTAATTGTAAACTGATTCTCAGTCCATCCATAATGCTCTCAACTCATTATTAAGCATTAAATTGTGGCATGCTTGTGTTCAGAAGACAGACACAGGTATGGTAGGTTTTGGACAGTGGAGTCAGAGTGCACATGCTGTGGTTACATCTACACATTGCGTCTTCGATGCATGATAGAATGATAAATTGGCTAAGCTGTATGCTTTCAAAGACGGAGTAGATAACAATTCTTGGCTTGTCAGGTAGTAGTTTGAGAAACATAATACGAATAGAACTTCAAACTGAATTTTATGGACTTAAGGCTCGGAGATTGAAACCCAGATGAGTCCATCTATCATCACTCTATCATGCAGGAGGAGCCAAATGTCCTATGGTGCATCAACAAAATAAGCAGACTCTTGGATGTCTCTACTGCTCCGGCTCCGGTGGGTTACAAGTATCTTTGGCAGGTTATATTCACCACCACCAGGTTGTAGACCAAACGAAAATGTAAACTTTGCCAGATGGACTATTGTCACAATCTGCGTTCATTATGTACTGGGAGTGTGATAAAATAAGGAATTAGAAACAACTCACTCAAGAAAGTTCAAGGAAATGGCAAAGTATTTTATCCACAGTGGAGTTTATTGCTGACCATTCTGGAGAGTAAATTACTGAACTTTGCTAGCTGTAAATAAAGCATTACCACATGTTGTGCATGTGTGTGGTGTGTGTGTGTGTGTGTGTGTGATTGTGTGTGTGTGTTTGTATGTGTGTGTGTTTGTGTTTGTGTTTGTGTGTGTGTGTGTGGTGTGTGTGTGTTGTGTGTGTGTGTGCGTGTGGTGTGTGTGCATTTACCTAGTTGACGATTGCTAGGGGTAGAGTCAAGCTCCTGTGTGTGTGTGTGTGTGTGTGTGTGTGTGCTGTGTGTTGTGTTGTGTGTGTGTGTGCGTGTGTGTGCGTGTGTGTGTGTGTGTTTGTGTGTGTGTTTGGTGTGCGTGTGTATGGGTATGATGTGTTGTGTGTGTTATGAGTGGGAGTGTGTTGTGTGTGTGTGTATGAGTGTGTGTGCTATGTGTGTATGAGTTTGTGTATGGTGTGTGTGTGTGTGTGTGTTTATGTGTGTGTGTGTGTATGAGTTTGTATGTGGGTGTGTGTGTGGTGATGTGTGTGTGTGTGTGTGTGTGGTGTGTGTGTGTGTTGTGTGTGTGTGTGACTCAACCAATCAATATTTGACACCAATAACTCACTACAGTTGTGACCGGGGTGTGAAGTAGTGATTGCCCTCATTAAACATATAATTTGTTCATGATTGTAGCCATGTATAAAACAGTAAGTAACATTTCTTACAGTATTCATTACCTTTGTAACTTGTTTTACCTGGACTGGAGAGATGTTTCGGGGGTCAACCGCCCCGCGGCCCGGTTCTGTGAACCAGGCCTCCTGGTGGATTCAGCGCTGATCCACCAGGCTGTTGCTTGCTGGCTGCACGCAAACAACGTCACGAATCACAGCCCGGATGATCAGGAACTGACTTTTGTGTTAAGTGCTTGTCCAGGCCTGCTTGAAGACTGCCAGGGGTTGTTGGTAATCCCCTTATGGTGTGCTGGCGAGGCAGTTGAACAGTCTCGGGCCCCTGACACTTATTGTATGGTCTCTGTCGTGCTAGTGGACACCCCTGCTTTTCTTTGGGGGGATGGTGCATCGGTGCCAAGTCTTTGCTTCGTATGTGAGTGATTTTCGTGTGACAAGTTCGGTATAGTCCCTCTAGATTTTCCAGGTGTATATTATCATGTATCTCTCCCTCCTGCGTTCCAGGGAATACAGGTTTAGGAAACCTCAGTGCGCTCCAGGAATTGAGGTGTTTTATCTCCGTTATGCGCGCCGTTGAAAGTTCTCTGTACATTTTCTAGGTAGGCAATTTCACCTGCCTTGAAAGGGCTGGTTTAGAGTGCGCAATATTCCAGCATACGATAGAAACAAAGTGACATGAAGAGTGTCTTAATGGGCTTGGCCTCCCTAGTTTTGAAGGTTCTCATTATCCATCCTGGTCATTTTTCTAGCAGATGCGATTGAAACCAATGTTATGTCTTGAAAGGTGAGATCCTCCGACATAATCACTCCCAGTCTTTGACGTTGCGTGTTTGCTCTATTTCGTGGCAACGAATTTGTTTTGTACTCTGATGAAGATTTAATTTCCTCATGTTTTACCATTATTGAGTAATTGAATTTCTCATCGTTTGTTGAACTTCATATTGTTTTCTGCAGCCCACTGAAGATTTGCGTTGATGTCCACTGGCGCTTGCTGTGTCTGCAATGAAGACACGTCATGCAGATTTAGGGTGTCATCTGCAAAGAAAAGACACGGATGCTGTGGTGACATCACTTGTCTATGTCGGATAGAGGATGAAGGACACAAGATGGGAGCTAGTACTGTGCTTGTGAAACAGTAGCTTTTCACCGTAGCTGCCTCGGGACTGCTACTCTGTTGAAGATTTACTCTTGTGGTTCTGTTAGTGAGGAAAATTATAGTTCCATCGACCGATTTTCCTTATATTCCTTAGCGCGCATTTTGTGCGCTATAGCCATGGTACACTTGTGAAAGGCTTTGGCAAAGTCTGTATATATTACACTTTGGTATCTTGTGAGTTCATTACCTCTGTACCTTAGGCAGCCATCACAACTTTGGAGAGCCCTGTCCCTGGATCCATTACAGTTACTCTGTAATCTGTAAATACCTTTGTAACTTGTCATGATTGTGACTAGACCTACCTGGAGTTCTACCTTTGTAAATTGATGATTCATTACCTCTGTAACTTGCTCAGCTATCAAAAACTTTGGAGTCAGTCCCTGGACCCATTATGTTCATCTGTATCTTTTGACTCCGCCCACAGCCCCAAAGATGGGTCATGGGGTGCATAATAAACATATTAAAACTAAAAAAAAATAAACCTCTTCCTCTTTCCCTCCCTCCTCCTCCTGCCTCCTGCCTCCTCCAATAATCTCCATCTTCCCCCCACCTCTCCTCCCTTTACTTATTTATTTATTTATTTATTAATTTGAACTGATTACAGAGAAGTACAAAGAATACAGTTATTACAGTGCAAAACATGCCAAAGCCCTTGTATGCAGAGCATCAGGGGCAGGCTTAATATTAATCTTAATATTATAGCAATGATATAAACAGTGTAACAGATAACAATTTAGCCACAAATGAGTATTACAAAGACAGGTATATGGTCATTTACTTGTGTTGTTGCAAGCATTCATAGAATGGGGTATTCTGATAGGCGAATGTAATTAAAAAAATAACAAAGTTGATTCGGTCAAGGTTAGACTGTTTATGAGATAACAATTATTCAGTTATATATTTAGTTGTGGGGCGAGGTAAGTGTTTTTGAGAAGAGACTTGAATATTAAACAGGTGTCTAGTGTTCCTTTTATATTCTCAGGTAATGAATTCCAGATTTTAGGGCCTTTTTTGTGCATTGAGTTTCTGCATAGCGCTGAGATGGGACACGAGGAACATCAATGATGTGATTCTGATGCCTTGTGTTTTGGTCATGTGTTCTGTTGAGGTTGGTAAAGGAGATGTTTGAGGGGAGGTTTATGTCAGGAGTCAAGTGTTCTATTGTAAGTAGTAGGTGCAGTAATAAGTATGCGATGTTTTGAATGGTGAGTAGGTTTAGAGTTTTGAAATATTGTTTGGAGTGTTGTGTCTGTAGTCGGAAATTATCATTCGAATGAGCCTTTTGTTGGGAAATTAGTGGTCTAAGATGGGCTTATTGTTGTGAGCCCATGCGACAAATTGCATAGGAGAGATAGGGGTAAATCAAGTGAGTGGATCTAGGGCAGGAGGGCTGACTGTGGAACTTAGTTACCGTATCTTCGATAGTATGCCTACAGTCTTGGAAATTTTCTTGGAAAATTTGTTGTATATGTGTTTGAAATTTGGAGTCTGTTATCAAGGTGGATTCCTAAGAATTTACTCTGTGAGTTTTGTGATAGGTGATCGTTTATCATTATGTTAAGAGGGACATCAGTTGCTCTGTTACAAACTGAATGAAGTAGGTTTAGTCAATGTTTAAGAGTGAGTTGTTAGTCCTCATCCAGGTAGACATTTTCTGTAATTCGGTTTTTACAGAATTGGCTAGCGTGACGGCTTGGGTGAGAGAAGACGTATGTAGTGTCATCTGCAAATTAGTGTGGGTTTGAGTAGTTGCGATGCATTTGGATTTGGTCATTTATGTATATGAGAAAGAGAGGGCCCAGGACACTTCCCTGTGGGACACCAACTGTAATTGGCTGTGCAGAAGAGTTTGCCTCATTTGTGTACACGTATTGGCTTCTGTAGTTGAGGGAGTGCCCTCTTATACCATAGTGTGACAATTTTATATGGAGCAAGTCATGGTCAACTGTATCAAATGCTATACGTCTGTCTATGAGATCCCCAGTGGACTTCTTTTTTCTTCTTTTGCAGTGTATTTATGTTCTACATGTGTATATACTGGAGTTACCTGGAGAGAGTTTCGGGGTCAACGCCACCGCGGCCCGAGTCTGTGACCAGGCTCCTGCTGTGGATCAGCGCCTGACTCAACAGGTGTTTTGCTGCTGGTGCACGCAAACCAAAGTTCGAAAGCACAGCCGGCTGAGTCAGGAACTGCCTTTAGGTGCATGTCCTAGTTGCCAGCTTGAAGACGGCAGGGGAGTCTGTGTAATCCCCCTTATGTGTGCTGGAGGCAGGTTGAAACCCCCCCCGGTTCCCCCGGTCCCCATGACACTTATTGTATGGTCTCTTAACGTGCTAGGTGACACCCTTTGCTTTTCATTGGGTGGGCCGGATGGTGCATCGTCTGCAAGTCTTTTGCTTTCGTTAGTGAGTGATTCGTGGCAAGTTCCGGTACTAGTCCATCTAGATTTTCAGGTGTATATAATCATGTACTCTTCCCTCCTGCGTTCCAGGGGAATACAGTTTAGAAACCTCATGCGCTCACAGTAATTGGTGTTTTATCTCCGTTATGCGCGCGTGAAAGTTCTCTGTTTACATTTTCTAGGTCGGCATTTCACCTGCCTTGAAGGTGCTGTTAGAGTGCAGCAAAATTACCCAGCCTAGATTAGAACAAGTGACTGATGAGTGTCATTCATGGGCCTTGGCCCTCCTGTTTTGAAGGTTTCTAATTATCCATCCTGTCATTTTTCTAGCAGCTGCGATTGATACAATGTTATGGTCCTTGAAGGTGAGATCTTTACTCCAGACATAATCACTCCCAGGTCTTTGACGTTGGTTGTGTTTCGCTCTATTTTGTGGCCAGAATTTGTTTTGTACTCTGGATGAAGATTTATTTCCTCATGTTTACCATATCTGAGTACATTGAATATTTCTCATCGTTGGAACTTCATATTGTTTTCTGCAGCCCACTGAAAGATTTGGTTGATTCCGCTGGAGCCTTGCAGTGTCGCATGGAAGACACTGTCATGCAGATTCGGGTGTCATCTGCAAAGAAAGCACGGTGCTGTGGCTGACATCCTTGTCTATGGCGGATATGAGGATGAGAACAAGATGGGAGCTAGTACTGTGCACCTTGAGGAACAGAGCTTTTTACACCGTAGCTGCCTCGGAACTTTACTCTGTTGACGACTACTCTCTGTGTTCTGTTAGTGAGGAAATGAATAGATCCATCGACCAACTTTTCTGTTATTCTTTAGCGCGCATTTTGTGCGCTATTACGCATGGTCACACTGTCGAAGGCTTTTGCAAAGTTGATATATATTACATCTGCATTCTTTTTTGCTTCTAGTGCATTTAGGTCCTTGTCGTAGGATCAGTAGTGAGTCAGACAGGAGCGACTGTTCTAAACCATGTTGCCCTGGGTCTGTGTAAACTGATGGGTTTTATAGATGGTGGTGATCTTGCTTAAGGACCCCTTTTCCCCCCAGAAAGATTTTTATGATATGGGATGTTAGTGCTATGGTCTGTAGTTCTTTGATGTTGCTTTACTGCCCCTTTGTGGAGTGGGGCTATGTATGTGTTTTTATAAACTGAGGGACGGACTCCCGTGTCCATTGCTCCATCTCCATAGGATGTGAAAAAGGCTCGCAGATAGGGGCTTCTGCAGTTCTTGATTGAACAACAGAGTTCCATGAGTCTGGCCTGGAGGCAGAGTGCATGGGGCATGTCATTTATCGCCTGTTCGAGTCATTTGGCGTCAGGATAACTTCGGATAGGCTTGTGTTAATCAAATTTTGTGGCTCTCTCAAAAAAAAATTTCATTTTGATCTTCGGACTCTCAGTCTGGTTAGCGGCTTGCTAAATAACTGAGTATATTGGGACTTGAGTAGGCTCACTCTATTTCTTGCTGTCATCTGTGTAGGACCATCTTGTTTAAGTAGGGGCCAATAAGGACGTTTTCTCGTTTTTGATTTGGCAATAGGAGAAGAAATACTTTGGTTTCTTTCGATTTTATTTATGGCTTTTAGTTCTTCCCGCGATTCCTGACTCCTAAGGATTCTTTTAGCTTAAGTTTCGCTGCTTGGCTATTTATAATAGGCATCATTAGTATTTTTATTAGGCCTGATCCAATTGTCAGGGGTTGAGTATATTGTGGGAGATGAGGTAGAATAGATGTCGCTTTTGAATTAATTTTGAAGTTTTAGAGAGGGGTGTATTGTTGGATTTTAGCCTACAGTTATTCAGTCTCTGTTTGGTCTACCACCTTTGGATCGGGGTGACTCTTGCTATTTTGAGAACTGTGAGGAAGGTAGAGGATTCAGTGGATTTGTTAAAGAGTGTTGCAATGATTGGTGATAGCACTTAGAGACGCTTTTTTGTATATAAAGGGTGGTATTTAAATCTCCTGTCTTGTTTTTTAGTGTGTTGATAATAAGGGAGACTTCAGTTGGGTTAATAAGAGCTAAGAAAAGTGTGTTCGGGTAGTTGCCAGTGCCAGTGAGGTAGTCATGGGTGGGGATATCCTGTGATTGGGATTTTATTGGCAAAGTTTTTTCTTGTAGTGGAGAAGAAATCATTGGGTCTGCTGTTTCAATTGGTGGGAGTTGGGATTCATCTGGTTTTGTTAATTCAATTTCGCTATTTTGTGATATCTTTTTTGTTCCTAGAATTTCTGATAGTGTTTTCCAGGTCTTTTTTTATATCACCTCGTAAGTTGGATAATCTGTTCTCATAATACAATTTTTTAGCCTTCTTATCAGGCTGGTTAGGATTGATGAGTAACGTTTTTGTTTGAGTCCTGGTTAATGTGGACCATTCTGTTACTGATTTTTGTTATAGACGCTCTCTATTTATGGATTAATTACGGTAGTTTTTTAAGGTATTCACTAATACAGTGTACCATAGGGATTTATATACATAGAGCATATGTGTAGAGATCTAGAGATAAACCCAAAAAAGTCAGAAGTGACTTATTTCCAATGGGGTCCTTTTATTGAGAGATGCTGGGTGTTAGACAGGGACTGTTCAGTCTCTTTTGTCATCGTTTAGTTTTTTTTAGGGCAGTGCTTGTTATAGAGGGTATTGGGTCTTTTTTTAGAAAATTATTAATCATTCGTCAATATCTGTTATAGTTTTCTAGCTCAGTGTGCTGTCAATGTTTGTCATGTGACTGTGAAGTTGATAATGGCTGCTCATTGTTGAAGTCTGGAAGGTGACTCTAGTAGTTGTATTGGGTAATTTTGTCAAGATTTGTTATTGAGGAAGGTAGGGTAGTGGTCTGTGGCATTATCTGGATTATGCCTGATTTTAAAGGGGAATATGGTGTTGTTGTCAGATGTGGTCTAGTTAGGGAAACCACTAGTCTCTGTAATTTTGTAGGTTTTTGTTACATTGGTAGCAGGCGCCCTATAAACACAAACCATTAAAATCATGGAACGTGACGGTAAGCTGTCCAATATACAAAAAGAGTTGAAACAGAAATACAAATAGCTAGTGATTCATTTAAGGAGGTTATTAATATAATCTTCAAAGAGGTTGCTGTAGAATTGAAGTAAATCAAACATTTCCAAATATTATGAAGCTGTGTGTTGTAGTCTGTGGTCTGTCAAACACAGGGCTTCAACATTGGATAAATTGACATTTTTGGTGGAAAATTGGTTTGTCACGCTCCTTGTGCAGATATCCCAGAACTAGCTACAAAGCAGTATTTAAAACAGAGAAGTGTTTTTGGTTTGCCCAAATGAGGAAAAATCTGTGGATAAATCACCGAGGGTATTAAAAGAGGATAACATCAAAGCTTGCTTTCATAGAAACCTGGAAGCTTTCTTACAAACAGATGGGATCAGAAAAGGCTGGGCCTGAATGGTACTGCCCTTGATAATGGCCATGTATTCTACAACTGTAAGGGCTGGGAGGTGATGTCTGGTAGTCAGGAAATGTGGGGGCTGATAGTGCTGTCCTTGGAGACAGAAATGGTGAAGTGGAGGTGCTGTCTGGGAGCACAGAAATGGTGAAGCTGGAGATACTGTCCTGGGGAGACAGTAATGGTGAAGCTGGAGATTTTGTCAGGTAGTCGGGAATTATACACAGGAAGGAATTACATTATAAATGACCTCATAGAGGACTGGAGCCATAGTAGGGAAACAAGTGGGTCATAAGCATAGAAGATAAAACCAATATTGCAAACTAGAAATACCGCAAGGAATAGCAAACAAGAGGGGTCTCAGTAGCAATAGTGAGGATAAAATTACAAAAACAACTGGTGGGAGATCCATTGTTGGTGCTAGGACGAGATAGAGTTAAGACAGGGAAACATGCACGAACAGGGAATACAGTCATCAGAACCCAAGGCAAAGGAAACCAAGCCCTGGGCTCTATACTATGCACTTGCGTATCTGCTGGATGGGAAATCTGGGAAAAAAACAGATGGGACATGCAACTATGTTCACCTAAGAAAATGTCATGCCCATATGACAACAGGAAATGCAAACTCCTTCCTGTATGCTTTTTCACCTGAAATGTTGTACCTCTTCAGTACAGGAAAGACTGTGCTATTACGTAAATTTGCCAGGCATACCATCTAAAAGGGCCAAAAAGATACAAAACAATCCAGGCCATGGGAAACCTGGGTAGCCACAGCCACTCAGAGGGAGAGGTTTTTTAGTGCCAGGACGGAAAAAAAAACTGGCAGGGAAATGGCAAAATCGTTACACAAATCCAGTCATTCTGGAGTGGAACCACAGTCCGATGGCCTCCACTCCAAACCAACAGATACAGATACTAAATGCCGGACAAAAATCCCCCCCAGTACTACAATACCACCAGTCGATAACATTTCTTCTTTGCAAATATTACAGGGGTCTAAAGCAAGCAACAAAAAACAAAAATACCTTTATCCGTGGATCTGCTTGCAGAGGCAAAGGCAAAGTTCGCGGGCTTTCACTGAGGACCCACATAAAGGGATCAACTTGGAAAACGAAATATGGATCCCAGGTACAACCTATACAAGATGTGACAGAGTGAACAGGCAAAAAGGGGGGGTTGGCCTGTTACATTGCAAGAGTCACTTGTTTGCACAGAATGCCTTAATGCCTCAAATTACGTAGTGGAAGGTTTTAGCAGTAAAGGTCGAGAACCAAAACCTAGTCATTGTTGTAGGCTACAAGCCTCCGGATCCGCAACATCCCAGCAATTACAGGGAAACAGCTGTTAAAAATTGACCACTTGTTTGGAAAATCTTCAGCTCCTGCCACCAAATCTGCTCCTGGGGGATTTCAAACTGAAGGCACCTAAAATGGAGGAATATAGCATATAATATTGTTGCAGGAATAACACCAGGATGCAGCTCTGATGTAAACCACACTCACGCGGGCTTTTTAACTCTGCACAACAATTCAATTTAAAACCAGCAATAGTAGGAGCCTATAGACTGGAGAATAACTAGACCTCATCTTCACTACATTGATGATCTGATAAAGAAAATGTCACCATATCAAAAAACAATATACTCAGCTCACAACATAATTGAGGTTCCAGCATGTATGCGTGGAGCCCCAGCACCGACAAATGCAGACTAGTCACGGCGGAGCATTCACCAAAGTCAACTTCAATAACAAAAAACATAAATTGGTGACCAAGTAAACCAAGTCCTAACCGATATAAGCTGGGAAGATATCTAAGCAACACAGACCAAACTTATGCCTGAACAGATTAACGCGGTGGCATCGATTATGCACAGGCTTATTCCCTCTAAGCAAAGGAGGAAGTAGATGTAAATAGAAAGTGGACAGGCGCTCCCTTTACAGGCGACGGAAAAGAATAACAGGAGCGGCTAAAAAAAAAAAAAAAAGGGAGGTCAATATATCTGAAATGCGCAGGGAGAACTGGTCAGAGAAATAGCAAGATGAACTTAGCTAAAAGAATCCTTTAGGAGTCAGGAATCGCGGGGAAGAACTAAAAGCCTTATAAATGAAATCGAAAGATAACCCAAAGTATTTCTTCCACCTATGCCAAAATCAAAAAATCGAGAACAACGTCCATTTATTGGGCCCTACTTAAACAAGATGGGTCCTACACAGATGACAACAAAGGAAATGAGTGAGCTACTCAAGGTCCCAATATGACTCAGTTTTAGCAAGCCGCCTAAACCCAGACTGAGAGTCGAGGATCAAATGAATTTTTTTAGAGAGAGCACAAATATGATTAACACAAGCCTATCGATGTTTTCCTGACGCAAAATGACTTCGAACAGGCGATAATCGAAACATGCCCATGCACTCTGCCCAGGGCCAGACTCTTGGAACTCTGTGTTCATCAGAACTGCAAGAAGCCCTATCACGAGCCTTTTCATCCTATGGAGAGGGAGCATGGACACGGGGGTTCGTCCCTCAGTTACTTAAAACAACAGACATAGCCCCCCACTCCACAAAGGGGGCAGTAAAGCAACAGCGAAGAACTACAGGACCAATTACACTAACATCCCATATTTCATAAAAAATCTTTGAAAGGGCCTAAGATGCAAGATCACCACCCTTCTAGGAATCCCATCAAGTTACACAACCCCAGGGCAACATGGGTTTAGAACAGGTCGCTCCTGTCTGTCTTCAATACTGGATCACAACGGGAACAAGGTCCTAAATGCACAGATAGACAAAAAGAATGGCAGATGTAATATATACCAGACTTTGGCAAAAGCCTTCGGAACAAGTGTGACCTGGCGTAAATAGCGCCACAAAATGCGCGCTAAAGGAATAAAAGGGAAAAGTCGGTCGATTGGATCTATACATTGCCTCACGAACAGAACACAGAGAGTAGTCGTCACCAGAGGTAAAGTCCGAGGCAGCTACGGTGTAAAGCTCTGTTCCACAAGGCACAGTTACTAAGCTCC
The DNA here is from genome assembly GCF_026875155.1 of Cherax quadricarinatus. NCBI lineage: Eukaryota > Metazoa > Arthropoda > Malacostraca > Decapoda > Parastacidae > Cherax > Cherax quadricarinatus. The sequence goes on from NW_026464718.1 coordinate 14,796, forward strand.
TCTTGTTCCCATCCTCATATCCGACATTAGACAAGGTATGTCAGCCACAGCACCGTGTCTTCCTTTGCAGATGACACCCGAATCTGCATGACAGTGTCTTCCATTGCAGACAATGCAAGGCTCAGGCGGACATCACCAATCTTTCAGTGGCTGCAGAAAACAATATGAAGTTCAACGATGAGAAATTTCCAATTACTCAGATATGGTAAACATGAGGAAAATTAAACTTCATCAGAGTACAAAACATAATTCTGGCCACAAAATATGACGCGAAACATCAACGTCAAGACCTGGGAGTGATTATGTCGGAGGGATCTCACCTTCAAGCGACCATAACATTGTATCAATCGCATCTGCTAGAAAAATGACAGGAGGATAATGAGAACTTCAAAAACTAAGGAAGGCCAAGCCCCATGATGACCTCTTCAGGTCACTTGTTCTTTCTAGGCTGGAATATTGCTGCACACTCTAACAGCACTTTCAAGGCAGGTGAAATTGCTCGACCTTGAAAATGTAAGAGAACTTTCACGGCGCGTTAACGGAGATAAAACACCTCAATTACTGTGGAGCGCTTGGAGGTTTCTAAACCTGCATTCCCTGGAACGCAGGGGGAGAGATACATGATTTTTACTCCTGGAAAATCCATAGAGGGACTAGTACCGAACGTGCACACGGAAAATCACCTCACTACGAAAGCAAAAGACTTGGCAGACGATGCACCATCCCCCCAATGAAAAGCAGGGGATGTCATAGCACGTTAAGAGACCATCCAGATAAGTTCAGGGGCCCGTGACTGTTCAACTGCCTCCAGCACACATTAAGGGTGATTATCCAAAACCCCTGGCAGTTTCTTCAAGCTGGCACTCGGAAAAGCACCTAAAGTCAGTTCCTGATCAGCCGGGCTGTGGCTCGTACGTTGGTTTGCGTGCAGCCAGCAGCAACAGCCTGGTTGATCAGGCGCTGATCCACCAGGAGGCCTGGTCACAGACCGGGCCGCGGGGGCGTTGACCCCCGAAACTCTCTCCAGGTAAACTCCAGGTCTCCAGGTAAACACAGTGTTTGTGAATTCAATAACGTGTGGGTCCTGGTCTTGCAGGAAATTTATATTGAAATCACCTGAGAGTAGTAAGTGATCTTTGTTCATGCATGCATCAGTTATTATATTTCCTAGGTTGTCACTAAAACGGCTAATGTTTGACTGTGGTACTCTGTAAATGTTAATCACTGTGAGAGGTTTTTGTAGATATTTGGATTTGAATTTAGGTATTATATATTCCCCATGTTCATCCCTTGTGCAAGTATTAGTGATACATTCTAGTTGGTCTGAGTAGTATAAAGCTGTGTCACCCCCTTGTTGATCTGGCCTACAGTTGTGTATGGCTGTGTAACCAGGAATGGCATAGACATCTGGTAGTATTCAGGCTTTAACAGGTTTCGGTGTAGAGTAATATGGATATACTGGCATGCAGGCGGAATTTCGTAATGCTATGAGGTCATCGTAATGTTTGCTTAAAGATCTGATATTGTAGTTAAAGCCAGTTATGTTGTTGTTGGCTCTGAGAAGTGCTGTGTAGTAATTACAGTTACTGTTTGATTCATTTAAGTAATTCAGTAAGAGGTTAGTATCAGGATCAATGCTTGTTATCATAAGATTTATAGTGAATCTATAGTTAGAATTAAGTATAAGACAAAGTAAATATTCTAAAGCTATAAAATAGCACCAGAATTATTTTAACAAATGTAAAAATTTGAGCTAAGGTAGTTTTTTAAAGCTAAAATAAAGGAGACAATATAAAGGGACTAACAAAATTTGTGGTGAACAAATAAAGTGGCAATCAAATAAATGAGCTAGGGAATATAATGGCAGAATAGTGAACTTATTACACTTAAGCGCCTCCCTACCTACCTCCCCTACCTCTCCCATTCCCTCCCTCACTCTCTCTTTCCCTCCATTCCTCCCCTTGCTCCTCCTCCTATACCTCCTCCATCTTTCCCCCACCTCCCCTCCATCCCTACCTACCTCCCCCACCCCTCTCTTTCCCTCCCTCCCTTCCTCCTCCTGCTCCTCCTCCTTGTGAAATTTTGTCTGGACTGCCTCCATTTGAGTTGTCTACCCTGGCAAGCTCTGTTGACACCGAGCCCTGAGGTAGGTACCTCAGCCTCACAAGTGGCTTATAGGACAGATTTTCATAAATGACTGATGTCGCAAGAAATCTCGCCTACATGCACGTATAAAGGACTAACTTACATGGTGTTGGAGAATATGTCCCGGTCCTCAACCTCCCTAAGCTTTAGCCCCTCTGGACTTCCCCTCAGAACCACGTGCAACCAGGAGCCTTAATTACTGCAATATTCACTCGAAATTAGTGACCTACCTGCACCTCAGAAATTCCTATTTCCAAGGGGGTGTGTATCCCCTAGCATAACTATGCAGAAATGGACACTAGCTTCTAAGCCTGAAGGAGTGACACTGGTATGTACTGGTCATGAACTGCCGGCTGCACAAGGCCCACAGCTCAACTCACTCGCAATTTTCCCCAGACACTGGTCAGAATCTTACAGAAAAAAGGGAGGTCTCGTCTTACTGTATGGGCCTGACGGAGGAGGTCATCTACGGTATGTCGAGGTGCCTCCACCAGATTTCCCCAGGTCTAGTATGTGAAGACATGTGGGGGCACTGCCTGCTGATAATGGCACTTGTTGCTCAGATGGTGCCTGGTCTTAGAAGAAAGGGCACAGTGGTCTCAAACCCATGCCCCAGTATTTAAACTTGGGCTGCCAGCTCTCCCTGGCTAACATAACCTAGTGTTTGCCTACATTATAGGCCTATTACTACCTACATTAAGGTCTTAGGTCTACATTATTATTATCTACAGTTGCCTCAATAATCCTAATATTATTGTACTAACAGTATAAACTACCTACTTCTTCCCTGAAGGGTAAATCTACCAATTAAGAAGTACCCTCCAACCACCTTTGCCAACCCGGGTGTGTGTGTGTGTTGGGTGGGTGTAAGGGCCACCCTATCTAGCTGTTTATCCGTGACATGTTGGGATCTTTGTATGCCATATCTGTCCTGTGGAACTTTTAGGACCATGTAAATTTCCACATCCTCCCGCCGGCGAAGGTAGGTGCTAAGTCTAAATCAAGTCTGCCTCCTGCAGGCCCTCCCAGTGGACCCTGGGCTTGAGTGCCATTCGACAGGTCATGCAGCCACTCTGGTCTGTCAACCTCAGCTCTAACTTCTCCTGTCCCGGTCCCACCATGCGGACCTCGAGAGGCAAAAGCCTGTTGATAGGCCTTATGGTCTTGGCACTGTTCATTCTCACCTTCACCATTCTCAACCACCCAGCCTTATCTGGGTGGGTCAACACCACCAGGCCTAGAAGCCAGTATGCCCTGGGTGCCTTGGATTCTACTAGCACCAGATCTCCTTCAATCAGCATCATCTTATTTGCCTCGGGGTCTGCTCCATAGAAATGTTCTTGCAAGGCTGTCAAGTAATCCCTGTGCCACACCTGGTTCCATTTGTCCAGGATGTTCACCAGTTTGTTGTGACTCCTGTGCAGTTCTTCATTGATGGGGGGACCATCTGGCCCATGATAATCCCACTCCTTGAAAGACTGGCTCAAAATTGTGGAGAAGGGCTCAGTCCTCCTTCCAAACAGCATGTGATTGGGGGTGAGAGCTTTCTGCTCATCAGTCCCATTTTGTACATAGGTCAGAGGCCTGTTATTGACTCTTGCCTCTATCTCAGCTAACACTGTCCTCAATTCATCATTGCTCACTCTCTTGCTGTGCAAGACCTTCTGAATGCACCTTTTGACTGTGCCCACCATGCGTTCATAGAAACCCCCTTGCCAAGGCACTCTGGGAACTATGAACCTCCACTCGCACTCTATTCTCTTCAGATATTCTCGTACTTCTCCGTTGTCCCTAAGATTCCTGAAAACTTTATTAGCCGCTCTAAAGCTCGTGCCATTGTCCTAGATAATCAATTGCAGGCACGAGAATCTGGCTGTATTATTATTATTATTATAATTAAAAAGAAGCACTAAGCCACAAGGGCTATACAGCGCTGCAGGGTAGGGAAGGAAGCGAGGGTATTGGGCGGCAGGAGGGGGGAGGGATGATCAGTAGGTTACAGAATACAGCGGGGCAGGGGATAGTGTGGGGGTAGAGGGTAGCAAGAGATTGAGGTAGAAAGGGCTGAAGGTATCAGAGTTTGTGAAGTAAGTCAGTTGTCAAAAAGTCAATGAGAGAGTCCAGATGAAAGGTGGGTCCATCAGCGAGAAGGGAAGGTAAAGAGAGAGCAGCGGAGCGAAGACGACGACGGAGGTAAATTCTGCGTGCTCGTTGATAAAGTGGGCAGTCTAACAGAATGTGGCTGACTGATAATGGAACCTGACAATTCTCACAGAGAGGAGCAGGGCGTCTCTCCATGAGATATCCATGAGTAAGACGAGTATGGCCAATGCGTAGAAGGGAGAGTGTAGTCTCCCAACCTCGACACTGGTGACAAGTAACCTATACTCGGTTTAATAGATTGAAGTTTGTTACCGAGCATAGTAGACCAACGTTGTTGCCAACGGGTGTGAAGGTGGGTAGCTATTGCAGCAAAATAGTCCATAAATGGGATACTTCTATATGAAACTGGTAGGTCATATAATGCTGACCGCACAGCAGTGTCTGCCTGTTCATTGCCCTGTACATCAACATGACCAGAGACCCAACAAAAAGCAATATCTTTATCCTTGGTAAAGATGCGGCGTAGCCAAAGTTGGATACGAAGGACTAAGGGGTGAGGTATATCAAATTTCTGTATAGCCTGTAAAGCACTAAGGGAGTCTGAGACAACCACAAATGATGACACAGGCATAGATGCAATATGGATAAGTGCTGCAAGAATGGCATACAATTCAGCAGTAAAAATACTAGCCGAAGATAGTAAATGCCCTTACACGACGCTGTCCGGAAACACTGCTGCGAATCCTACACCGTCAGAAGACTTAGAGCCATCTGTGTACACAGCAATGGCATGAGAATGAGAGTGGAAGTGGTCAAGAAAAAGTGAGCGGGAAGTGACAGTAGACAGTTGGGCTTTCGAGCAAGGGAGAGAGAAAGAACAGACTCGAACAGCTGGAACTTTCCAGAGGGGTAGGGAAAAGTGAGATGCTACATGAACATAGAAAGGTGGTAATTGAAGAGAAGACAAGAGCGAATGTAGGTGAAGAGAGAAGTGATGGAGTAAACAGGGGCAGCGAACAAATAAAGAAAGTCTAATAATATCAGTGACCATTCTATAAATGAAAGGATTGCGGAGATCATGAGAGCGTACATAGTAGCGAAGGCAATGGGCATCACAGCGATCGGATAAGATAAGATAAGATAAGATAAGATTTCGTTCGGATTTTTAACCCCGGAGGGTTAGCCACCCAGGATAACCCAAGAAAGTCAGTGCGTCATCGAGGACTGTCTAACTTATTTCCATTGGGGTCCTTAATCTTGTCCCCCAGGATGCGACCCACACCAGTCGACTAACACCCAGGTATCTATTTGCTGCTAGGTGAACAGGACAACAGGTGTAAGGAAACGTGTCAGAATGTTTCCACTCGCCGGGAATCGAACCCGGGCCCTCCGTGTGTGAAGCGGGAGCTTTAGCCACCAGGCCACCGGGCCTGGAACGATCACTTCTGCACAGAGGCTCTTGATAGGGGAAGAGCGAAAAGCACCAAGGCATAAATGTAATCCTTGGTGATGAATGGGGTTAAGGCTAGAGTAGCAGGAGATGCCGCTGAATAGATCTGGTCACCATAATCAAGTTTCGATAAAATGAGGGTGGAATGTAGGCGAAGGAGGGTTCGACGATCAGCTCCCCATGAAAGATGAGCAAGGGTTTTAAGAAGGTTCACCCAGCTGTGACAAGTTGCCTTCAGAGAGGTAATGTGAGGTTTCCAGGACAACCTACGGTCAAAGAGGAGGCCCAGAAACTTGACTGTATCACGTTCAGGGATATGGGAGCCATAGAGGTTACAAAGGATGATTGGAGATAACAGAGCGTCTAGTGAAAGTAATTTGGTGGGTTTTAGTGCTGGAAAATTTAAACCCATGTATGGTGGCCCAATTGAAAACACGGTCGACTGCATGCTGGAGAGAAACTGTAATGAGGTGACAGTCAGCGCCTGCATAGGCAATAGCAAAGTCATCAACATAGAGTGATGACCAAATATTTGATGGAAGACTAGAGGCCAAATCATTAATAGCAAAGAGAAAAAGTGTTGTGCTCAGAGCACATCCCTGGGGGACACCTTCAGCTTGGATAAAGTCCGGGGAGAGCACATTATTAACCCAAACACGGAAATGTCTATCAGTTAAAAAGTTCTTAAGGAAGGATGGTAAGTTTTCCCTCGGAGGCCTAAGGAGTGGCTTGGGCCAAAATATTATACCTCCAAGCTGTGTCGTATGCCTTCTCAAGGTCAAAAAATATGGCAATAACTGAGTGGTTATTTGCAAAGGCATTACGAACATACATATCCAAGCATAGTAAGGGGTCTATGGTAGAACGTCCCTTATAAAGCCATATTGACGAGTGGAGAGACTGTTGTGGCCCTCTCTAAATACCACACTAAACGTCTATTTACCAGGTGTTTCATCATTTTGCAAACTGCACTGGTAAGAGCAAGGGGACGAAAAGTGGGAGGCTTCATGCCCCGTAGTGCCTGGTTTGGGGAAAAGGGGAAAGAACAATGGCAGTTTCCACAGCTGTGGAAAACTCCTTGTGCCCAAATAAGATTGAAAAAGCGTAATATGACTGAAAGGCTGACTGATTAAATGTTGTAGTATACGAATATGAATGTCGTCGGGCCCAGCTGCCGATGATCAGCAAGCTGAGAGTGTTGCCTCCAGTTCTTGAAGTGTAAAAGGCACATTATACTGTTCTTCTCTGAGAGAAGAAAAGTCCAAGGGTGCTAAGTCTCTGGCAGACTTTGAGGAAAGAAATGAGGGGCATAGATGGAGCCCCTGAGAAATACGGACCAGATGATTGCCAATTTCATTGGCAACATCTAGTGGGTTTGCTATATCAACACCAGCAACCCGCAGAACAGGAGCCAGGTCAGGAGAATATTTACCACTCAGTTTTCGTACTTTTTTCGAGACTGCACTCATAGAGGAAGCAGAGGTAATGGTGGAGACATAATCTCGCCATCACGGATGACACGGCGAGCGATCGCACACTTCTGCTTAAAATCAAGAAGTCTCTCCGTGGTTCTATTGTACCGGTACCTGCCCCATGCAGTGCGTTTCAAACGTACTGCACGAGCACAGGCAGGAGACCACCAAGGCATGCATTTCTGAGAATGCCTGCCCAAAGGTTGGGGTATAGAATGAGAAGCTGCGGTTAAAACGGAGGACGAGAAGAGGTGTAAAAGCTCATCAATGGAGGACAAAGAAGGAACCTCTCTAAAAACAGTTAGTTATGAGTAAAGGTTCCAATTTGCCTGATCAAATTGCCAGTGTGGGATACAAAGAGGTGGTGAATATGAAGAGGAAGTAATGATTGGGAAATGATCACTGTCATGTAAATCCAGGAGAACAGACCAGGTGAAGTCTAATGCGGCAGAGGAAGAGCAGACTGAGAGATCGATGCAAGAGAGAGTGTGAGTCCGAGGATCAAAATGGCTGTGAGTTCCCGTATTTAAAACATGGAGGGGGTGGGTGGCAAGAAAAGCCTCTAACTGAATGCCATGGGAATCACAGTGAGACCCCCCCAGAGGAAATGATGGAAGAAACTTGGGAGGGAACAGGGGAGGTAGGTATAGTACGAGGAGGAGGGTGAACCTCTACACTTGTAACAGAGCCAGTGAGAGGGGAAGAACCCGGTACAGAGACAGGGAAGGTAAAATGAGGAGGTGGAAGGAGGGGTTAAAGGACCTTTTTTATACTTCTGAGAAGTAGACGGATGATTGGGAGGAGGTGTCGTACGAGATCTCGTCGATACTGAGGCTTGTGAGGGAGAACACAAAGAAGCGAGAACAGACTGAGGCGTTGAAGTAGGGATGTCTGAGCCTAGGACAGCAAAAGAATTAGATACAGGAGTGACTATGGGAGAGGTAACCACAGAGGAGGCTGCAGAAGATGGGACCCCAGAAGTGGGGGGACGTTTTGAAACATGGGAATAAGAAACACGAGGTAGTCTCCCTTTGAGGCAGAGATGAGAAACTGCCATGGCATAAGGGAGACCTTCTGCTTCTTTGAGGTAACGGATTTCCTGCTCATTTAAGTAGACTTGGCAATGGTGAGAGTACGAAGGGTGAGCCTCATGACAATTAAGGCAAGAGGGAGGTCGAGTGCAAGACGTATTTGAATGGTCATCGGCACCACAGACTGGGCATTCGGCTATAGATCTGCAATATTTCGCTGGATGGCCAAATCGCCAGCAATTTCTACACTGTTGCAGTGTAGGGATCACCTTTTGAACTTGTAACCGATGTCCTGCTACATAAACTGAGGATGGGAGTTCATGGCTGTCAAAAGTTAAACGAGCCACATTGCTAGGGTATCGTCTCTGCCTGCGGGCAGGAAGAATATAAGTGTCTACCTTGAGGATTGGGAGATCTTGGAGTTCCAGCTGTTCAAGAATGTCATTGCCACATGTCTGGAAATTTTGGTGAACTCTGGTATGGGGCAGAATGACGGTACCACTACAAGAATTGAGGAAATGATGTTTTTCAATAGCGACAGGAACAGTATCTATATGAGAAAGAAGAGAAAGATCATGAGCTTGGGTAGCATTCAGTACAGTGATAATGCGCATACCGCTCTTAAGAGCATGAAAAGAAATATCTTTACCAACATGGCTATTACAAAAAAAGTATTTTTAGATGGTAGTTTACTCATTTTGTAATAAAGAGTTCGGGATACATAAATACACTTTAAAATAAATTAATCTTTAGTATAATATAAAAACAATCTTTGGTCTAGAGGTATTCAAAATATACATACATGTTACAATAATAAATTATTAGCATTTTAAAATAATAAATAATAATTCGTAACCCTACACACAGGGTACCACTTTTCAGACACTACTGTATTACTATATATATCTATGCTAAAATAATAAATTATAAGTAACATATTTACAATAATAAATTAGTCAACTCTGTGTCTCACGACACCCTAATGACGCTCCGTGTCACAAGACACTTATCTGTGTAATGATGCTCCATCTCAACCGTGTCCCTTGACACCCTTTTCTCTGTCACACGACACTCCAGCTCTCCGTGTCACATGACACCCTTTTTTCTGCATAATGACGCTCCTACTCTCCATGTCACACGACACCCTTTTCTCTGCGTCATACACTTTCTCAACTGTGTCACCCTTGACACCCTGCGACACACTCACACAGCGTCTTTCTCGAGGCCAGTCACATGACACTATTCAATGTACACTACAACCTGATCATCTTCAGTGTCACACGACACCCTTTTCTTCTCAGTGTTCCACTATGGTCCTATAGCATATCTCAGTGTTACACTCCATCATACTTGCTTAAGTGTCACACTACGGTCCTAGCCCAGTTCAGTGTCACACTCCAACCTTTTCTTCACGTAGTGTCCCACTAAAACAGCATCCGATGACTCCGGCCCACAGTTGACCAGCGTAGGCAGTGAGTCCGCAGACATCACCTGGTAATCATATAAATACTCTAAGGCCAGTAGAAGTGCACTGTAAGATGGTCTGGTGAGTACTATCTACCACCTTCAAGACCAATTGACACACCGCTTGGAGAACACCATGCTGCGAGCTCACTGAGTGCGGCCGTCAAGTAGCTGAGGCCATCAGACCCAGTGAGCTGCGGTGAGCGGTTCTTCTAAAATCAGTAGAAGCCAGTAGAATACTCTCTACTGCCAGTAGATGTGTACCATTAGGTGTTCTGGTAACTACTGCTTCTAAGGCCGGCTCAGCAGTCCCCACATTGGGTTTGATGAGGTACCCTTGGTACTGCCGGCCGGCAGGTTAACAGTTTAACAGATAGTTTGGCAGGGGGCTGCAACAATGGCATAGGAGTGCCTTGCCAATACTGTGGTCGGAAAGATAGGCGGTAGAGAAAGTCGGTCATAAAGTGAAGAATTTAGTCCATTATGCAGTCTGAAACTGAGCATGGAAAGGGAGTGCAGGACGTGTTGATCTTTTCTGAGAAGAACGAGAAGGTGGAGAAGTATCATCAGCAGGTAATTGTCATTGGTGTTTAGGTGTGGAACCAGAGTTGGTCCGATGTGGAACAGGCCGGCGATTCAAAAATTGCCACACTGTAGAGGGAGAGGCCGGAAGCATAGTCAAAGGAGAGCGGAGGTCAGATAAATCGAAGGAGTCAGTCGAGACTTCAGTACCTGAAGTGGGTGAGGAAACAGCACCGGCAAGAGGTACAGAGGCATGAGGAGTGTCCGAAGAGTGGTCCAAAGACAAGGCGGGGTCAGAACGAGGTGCAGTATCAAGAAGGGGCCTGGGGGTAGCAGGTTCATGGATTGGGTTCTCCATGGTTAGGTTACTTCTTTCTTTTTGTTTTTGAGAAAAAAAAGAAAGAAAATAAAATAAAAATAAAAAAAAGAATAAAAAAAGGGGGGACCGAGGAGGGATAGTGCCTAGGAGGAAAGAAAGGGCCAGAAATCTCCCTCTGTGCCCAAGAGGACCTCAGCACCGCAAGTAGCGTAGATGCAGCATGGAACCCGTGCCATACCCTACCCATCATGCCAGTAAACCAGCAATCCGGGATAGCAACCTCACATCTGCCGAGCTACCTCGGTGGACAAAAGAGGGCGGCTGGATATCCACCACAAAGCATACCTCCTTCGGCCACCACCCCCGGAATCCGAAAGGTGGCTTCCAGAGATACACCCATCGCCTGAAAGACACCCAAAGCCACTCTCCGGGATACCGGAGAGGGATCGGGACATCCCCAGGCAATCCAGATTCCACGGCAAACTATGCCACCACCAAGAACCTCAACGGAATGGGATGGACCCCAGTACCCTTTCCCCTACCTAGGAACTAGCGTGCCTGTGGGAAAAATCCCAAAGGCCAAAAAGAGGAAGGGCAAAAGGGAGGGGTGGGGAGGAGGAGGAGGAAAGGGAAAAGGGGAGGATGAGGAGGATGGGATAGGGAAGGGGGGATTGGGGGATAATTAGGTTCGGTCTGAGGAAGGAGACTGACAGGTCTAATTCCTCAGACCAAGAGCCTCTTCACCACGCCAAGGAGCCCCCCTTGAAGAGGAATCTGGCTGTAAACCTCCTGAACAACTTCACGAAAGTCTCTGTCGACATATCTTCTACCAACTCTAAATGTACGGCTCGAGTAGTTGCACAAGTAAACAGGCAGACATGCACCTTCTGAGGGCCTACTCTATCGTCTCCTGGGTTCTTTAACGTGGTAGCCCCAGTATAGTCTATTCCCATAGTTTCAAAGGGTCTGTCACTACGTACCCACTCCTGAGGCAGCAGTGGGGGACCTGGGTATGGTAGGGTCCTCCCATCATACTGCCAGCAGACAGTGCAATTCTTTATCACCCTTTTGACGGCAGCTCGGTCCTCCAGTACCCAGTAGTTCTGACGAAGGCTGGTAAGGGTATCTCCAAACCCCCCATGCATGGTCCTCTGATGAGCATCATGTACCAATAACTCTGACACCCACCCCTCCTTTCCCAGTAACATGGGATGTTTGGCTCCATAAATGAGCTCAGAGTTTTGTAGTCTTCCCCTGCATCTTATCAGCCCAGCATGATCTTGGAACAATCCCAATGAGTGGACCAGTTTACTGTTCCCTGAGCAGCTGTTGGGCCCAAGACCCGACGTCCTATCCTGCTGTCCTGCCGCCAGTAGCTCCAGAACTCCTGGGAACCTCTCCCTTTGGTACTGCCGTATCCAATATTCTCTGGGACCCATGAGAGATAACTGTCGACCTCGGCTTACCTTGTCATGCAGCTTCCTCACAAATCGAAATACCATTTCTATGACTCCTGTAAGTTTCCTCGAAGAGGAGTAGCGTCTGGTGTCAAATAATTCTGTGTGGGGTTCCCCCACAAAGTGTACTATGCTGCTGGTTGTCTCCCTGAATTTCTGCTCCGGCCAGCACTCCTTTGCTGGTAACCAGTCTGAGCCTTTGAACCAAATCTCGCTTTTACTCAGCTTTTTGTGCGTCATCCCTCAGCTTATCAGGTCGGCTGGGTTTTGATCTGTAGGTACATACAGAATTGTTGATATTGACTGTAGCTCCCGTATCTCCTTTACCCGATTCCTGACATAGGAGAGCTTGACCCTCAGGTTACTCAACACCTCCTTTACATACTTCCCCAGTCTTGTTCCCAGCAAAATTGCCATGAGCTCTAGCTTTGGGATCGAGCAATCCTTCAGGGGTGTCACTCGCGCCCGGCTGGTGGCCAGATTGACCTGGCCCCAGCCACCAAGTACGCTACTGCCCCATAGGCCCTGGAGGAGGTATCACAGAAGACATGTAAGTCATAGTCTTGCCCGGTGCACCCGAGGGACCTGGGGAAGGTGAACTCATGCAATTCGGCTAGATCTTTGCTAACCAGATCCCACTCCTGGCAGACTGTTTTTGGCAGTGGATCATCCCAACCTAGGTTCAGCTCCCAGGTCTGTTGCACTAGCATCCTCCCTTGAATAGTGATGGGTGTCAACAAACCCAAAGGGTCGAAGGCAGTCTGCAATTTACTCAGCAAGGACCTCGTGGTCAGCTTCCCTTCCCCATCAGGTTTCCTCTTTAGCCTAAGTCTGTCTTCCTTGATTTCCCACTCCAGTCTCAACACCGATGTTACCTCAGGTACTGAGTAGCCAGCATAGTCATGTTCCACCGTGCCTCACAACGTTGGATTGTTTGTCACCCATTCTCTCAAGGGCATGTTAGCTGAGAGCATCTCCTGATTAGACTCTCAGTAAATGTCCATCAACAGCCCCTCATCTGAGGTGGTACCTTGCATGTTGTCTACATAAAATAGGGTCTTCAGTAATTCTTTTAGCGGGCTGTTACAGTTCACAAGGTGGTAATCTATGGTGGCCTGTAATAGGAATGGTGAACTAGTGGCACCAAACAACACTTCCCTGAATCTGTAAGTATCATACCCTTGCTTGGGTGCCTCCCTGTTAGTCAACCACGAGAATCTTGTGTGGTCCCTATCTTGTGGCTGCAACCTGATATGCAGGAAGGCTTTGCTGATATCTGCCACATGGACATACTGCTCTGTCCTGAATCTCAACAACACATCTGCTAACTTCTGCATCAAGGAGGGCCCTGTGAGCAGTCGTTCAACGATGGCTCTTGGGGACTCGCCTGTGAATTGCAGTTGAAGACCACTCTGATGGGAGTGGTTACTGACTCCTTGGTGACTGCCATGTGTGGAAGATAAAGGGTGTTTTCCCCACGGGCTGGCATTGGGTACTTTCTCAATGAACCCGAAAGCCAACTGTTCCTTAATAATGTCATCGTATTTCCCCACCAGACCCTTCTTGGCCAGGCTGTTCACCAATGAGTTCAACTGACCCCTTGCCTTCTTGAAATTAGTGGGCAGCATTGGGTGTACCGGTTTCCAAGGGAGTCGTACCAAGTACTGTCCGTCCTTGAATTGCACGTGGTTCAAGTAATCTAGATACGTCTCTTTGTATTCGGGGGTGGCTGGTCGCCCTTAATCCCTACTACATCCAGGTCCCATAGTTTATGGACTGACTCACTGTTGGCTATGTCGACTTGTGACTGATAGATCTTCATGCAGACCAATTTGCATCACCAGCACAGCCTCAGTCGCTGTAGTACCGGAGCCCCCCTTTCCCAGGGTCACAGGGGAGTGAGCCGGTATCCTTCCTCCTATGATGTACCCCGCTGGAGTCCTGTACAGGCCAATACCATCTTTGATAATCCTTCTCATAGACACAAATTCGTCTATGTAATCTCCTCCTAGTAAGATTCCTACATTACTGACGTTGTCTGTAGCAATGTCTGGTTCTGCCAGTTTCACACCCAACTCCCTCAAACATTTGACTGCTGCAGCCAGTCCCTTAGTGGTAATGATATTGGGCAGCCTCTTCACTATCAACGCTGAAATTTTCTGTCGATGCCCAGCTAATTTGACCGTCACATCGACAACCTGATAAGACTTGCGTGGGACCTACCTACCAAACCCTTCCACCTTCATGTCAACTTTACCACCTGTCTTCAACTTCAACTTAGTTGCTAGACTCTGTTATAAAGGATCTCTGTACCCCAGTGTTGAAGAACAAACAGGTCATTTCAGACTTCTTCCCATTCATAACCACCGCCATTATGGTGGGCAAGGCCACTGTGAAGGCTTACCTCAGACAGTATTACCAAGGCTGGCTCCTCCTCAGGAAAATTAGTGAATAGAAAAAGAAATAATTCACAAAGATAACACTTTATTATTTAGTAATGCAAAGATAAAACATTGAAACCATGAATGTGTATCCTAATTGAAAGAAAAATGAAAAATGAAATGAAAATAATGACATTTAAATTCAATGCTAATATGTACAGTTATATTGGGGTGTCTGGTTGAGGTTGACACCGTCTTGTAGAAATTGTAGCCGTTACTGATGATGTGGGGGGGTCACAGGTGTTGAGTGACAACCCAACGACTAGTTCTTCACAGAGTCTATAGCCTTGAATAGTCAGTTCAGATGACAGGAATGCAGGTTCTTTACCACTGCAAAGATGAGGGGTAGTTGCCTGCTGTTTCCTACAATTAATCAGGTAGGTAGATCAAAAAGTGACGTCTCAGGACTTTTTGCAGTCCGTCTCCTTCAATACGTTTCTGTGGTTGGCCGGTGACCCGAGCTGTCATTCCAAGCTAGAAAGAGACAAAGGTTACCCACTGCTTAAGAACTCACTCTCCATGATAAGTACAATTTAAAAGAAATGGTGATTATCTAACAGCATAACATGGAACTCAAGACTGAAAGGACTGTTTATTAGTCAAAAGTGAAGCTTTCAACCAATATATCCACTAGAATAGAAGCAGAGGCATTTACTTAGTTGTGCTGGGAGCTGTGAGTCAAGTGATTACTGTTTGGTCTGAGCCCCACACGTCACCTTTCGGGGTGGAGAAAAAGGGAGGGGATAGCAGGAGCTAGACTGACCCTACCTTAAGCAGCCGGCAATCAAACTATCGTCACCATATACTCGCTTGCTACTCCTATCTGTTGAACTTTTCCCTCACAGTCCCCCATACCAAGACTTATAGTCAAGGAGTATAAGAAGAATAGGTGAAGAAAAAGTTCTAAACTGGGAAAGT
The DNA here is from genome assembly GCF_026875155.1 of Cherax quadricarinatus. Lineage (NCBI taxonomy): Eukaryota > Metazoa > Arthropoda > Malacostraca > Decapoda > Parastacidae > Cherax > Cherax quadricarinatus. The sequence continues at coordinate 30,118 of NW_026464718.1, forward strand.
CGTGTAAGGTACCAAATCATCTACTGTCACGACTTAACCAGTCAGAGAAATAATTGGATGAACCATTGATACACACAATATGAAACTTAAAGCTTGGAGCGCCAATGTCCACCTCAAGAGGTGACTGTTGGTTCCCTTAAAAGTTCCTAGGTATATCAAAGGTTTGTGATCCGTCTCTAAAATAAATTCTTTTCCCAGTAAATAAAATTTAAGTTTGGAGATACCCCACACAAGGGCCAAACATTCTTTTTCTATGGTGGAGTATCTAGTTTCTGCAGGAAGAAGTTTCTGGCTTAGGAAGCATACAGAGAAGGGAGTATCATCATGGTATTGTAGTAACACCGCACCTAAGCCAGTATTGGAGGCATTAGTTCTTAAACAAAATGTTTTATTAATATCTGGAATCTTAAGTATAGGGTCTTTCGAGAAGATATTTTTAATGTCATTTAACTTTTCTCGAGTTGCATCGGAAAGTTCAAGAGGTTCCTTCACAGGCTTTTTAAGGTAATCGGATAAGATGCCTGTAAGATCGGTAATGTTGGGGATAAACCGTGCATAAACATTTACCAAACCAAGAAATCTATGCATGAGCTTCTTGGTTTTGGGGAATTTAGACTCTAACAAAGCTTTGATTTTACTTGGGAGAGGCTGCAAAGAATTATTTGAAAGAATCAGTCCAAGATATCTAATCTTGTTATACCCAAGGAAGCATTTCTTCGGCTTGGCAGTGAGGCCATGTGCTCGTAACCTACGTAAAACTGATGTTAATGTTTGGATATGCTTGCCCCACGTGGATGTCATTACGTAAATGTTGTCAAAATAAACTGAAATATTTAGCATATTACCCAAGACCTTTCTCATCAGTCTCACGTAGGTAGCACAGGCAGTTACCAAACCGAAGGGCATAGTTCTATACTGCATCAGTCCTTGGTGTGTAGGAAAAGCAGTGTACTGCTTAGAAGAAGGATCTAACATTACTTGATGATATGCTTATGCAATATCAATTTCTGAAAAGAAAGAAGAGTCATAAAATTTATGTAGATTGCTATCTATTAAGGGCATAGGCTCAGCATCCCACCGAATTATAGCATTAAGTCCTCCGAAGTCAATAGCAAGTCTATATGAATTGTCTTCCTTCTTAACCATGACTACTGGTGAGCAATATACAGATACTGAAGGTTCAGCGCTCTTTAGTTTTAGTAATTTATCTACCTCTCGGTCAAATGCATCCCTAAGGTGAACTGGAACTGGGTATAATTTCCGTTTGATAGGATTGTCCGTGACTAAGTCAATCTTATGGACTACCATGGAGGTGACACCTGGAATATCCATAAAAACATCTGAGAATTTACCCACACATTGAAGTAGTTCCTGTTTCTTATGGTCATCCAAAGACTTATTGATATTAATGTTTGTCGCACCTGAGTGGTCAAGAATAACCAAGTCATGTAGTTCCCTGTCATAGTCTACCTTAGAGGTGTCAATTACGCACACCTTACACTCCTCAGTTGTCTTATCAAGTATGTGTGGAAAAACTAAATCAAAGTCATTCAAACAGTTAACCGAATTTCTTCGGTAATATTTCCTAAGAATGTTGATATGATAAAGCTTAGGTTTCCCCTTGACTTCTATGAGGTAATCAACCTTCCCACAAATTTTCAATACCTTATACGGACCTTTCCATGCTAATAATAATTTATTTGACTTAATAGGCAAAAGTACCAGAACTTCATCCCCTACTTTAAAACTTCTCCTCTGACTTTTGGTATGAAAATAGGTTTTGTACTTGTCCATTGATTAGCTTAAGTTTTTCGAAACTATGTCAGAGGTTTCCTCAAGTTTGGATCTAAGGTCAAGGAGAAACTGATAAGAAGACAACCTCAGCATTCACGTCCTCATTAGTCCATAAGTCATGAAGGATGGACAATGGACCTCTGGCCTGTCTACCATAGAGAAGTTCAAAAGGTGAAAACCCAAAGAGTCACTGGGAACTTCCCTCATGGCAAACAAAGCACAGGGTAGGTAACGATGCCACTCCTTAGGTTTAAGGGAGCAAAGTTTCCTTAAAATGGACTTGAGAACCGAATGCTGGCGCTCAATCCTCCCATTACAGCTGGGATGATAGGGTGTTGTGAAGAGAGGTTTCACTCCTAGAAGTTGGTATAGATGTTGCATTAAGTCAGATGTGAATTGTGTCCCACGGTCAGGCAAAATTTCTCTAGGGATGCCAACTCTGGAGAAGATGGACAAAAGGGCTTCAGCCACCTCTGTAGTAGTTATGGACTTTAAGGGAACAGCTTCAGGGAAACTCGAAGCATAATCAACTAATGTTAATATATATCTATGTCCCCCAGATGAAAGTGGTGATAAAGGACTAACGATGTCAATAGCTACTCTTTCAAACGGTACCGTAAAGAATGGCATTTTGACCACAGGTACTCGCTGGGTACCTCGGGAGGATGACAGTTGGCAAACTTTACACGATCTACAATAGGTAGTGATATATGAGGACCTTTTGGGCCAAAAATAGGTTTCCCTAATTTTATTCAAGGTTTTACGATGCGAAAAATGTCCGGCCACTGGTAGGTCATGAGCCATTTTAAGAAGAGTCCCTCTGCATTGTGCATTGACTTGGAACAACTAAGATGGAATAGTCTATCTCATCCGAATTTAATTTGAATACTGATTTATACAGGAAACCTCTTATATATTCAAATTTATATGAAAAGTTTTTCCTTTGGATAACTTGATTTTGTCTAGCTGCATTATGGCAATTCTGAAGAGAAGGGCAATTACGTTGTAAATTGACAAAAGAGTCATTTGATATATCTAAAGGCTTAAAGTCAGGGAAAATCAAAGGATGGACAGTAGGAGAAGCCTGGGCTTTGGTCTGAGCCCTAGTCAAGACATTTATAGTATCGGAGGCGATATCCTCACTTTCATCTAACCAGTGAACCGGTGATCCTACTACCTCGCTTTCGAGGGTAGCATCACTGGTTTTTAATCCCACATGAATCTCACGAGACATTGCCTCATCTGAACTGTCGAGGGGCTTCTCTGATTTTACAGGAAGAGGAGCTGAAAAAACTTATGTTCATCTTTGGTGATGAAAGGTCAACCTCAGAAGGAAGAATGGCACCTTTTACATTACCTATCAGTACGGAGCAAGAAGCGATGGGAGCTAGTACGGCTTCAGACCAACCTGTGAACCATTTAGACTTAATATAACAACGGATGGTAGGAAAAGTGTCTGTACGGCCCAAGTAGTCTGAAAGAATAGCAGAGGAATGAGTTTCTTTAAGGTTAGGGAACAGCTTATCAGAAATGACTATACATGTGCATCCAGTGTCTCGTAAAATGGTAGATACATTAAGTCCATTAACTGTTCCTGAACAGAAGGGGGCCTGATCATCACAGTCTTTAAAACATCTTCCAACTTTTTGCACTTTCTTAGGACAATCGGGACGTTTATGTCCCTTAACACCACAAATGACAAACAGGAATAAAAGAAATCAGTTTACTTTCCACTAGAGGCTTTGATTTCTTAAGATCTAGTGAACCCTTGCCCTTAGAGTTCGATCCCTTTAGGTCTTTATAGGAATTGTGAGCCTCAGCATACAAGTCAGCGGCCTCAGCAACTTCCTCAGCTTTAATCAGGTTACGTTCTCTAATGAATGTTCGTATCTGGTGAGGAAGAGCTGTCAGGAACTGGTCAGCAACCATGAAGTCTGTTAAGAGATTCATAACTGTGATCAATTCCTGAACTCTCCATCCAAAAATCGAACAAACGAAAGAGTGTTACCTGTAACTGTTGAAAGTTTTGGCCATGCTGCAAGGTGGCATACCTGAAATCTTTTCTATAAGAATTTGTGTTTTTTTTGGTATGCTTTAAGGATTGCCTTCTTAAGTAGGTTATAATTACATATGATATCCTGTGACAAAGTTGCATAGATATTCAAAGCTGTACCGGAAAATAACATACCTAACCAGGTAGCCCAGGTGTCAGCAGGCCATTCACAGAGGGCAGCGGTATTTTCAAACCTGATAATGTATGAAGCAATGTCTTCACCCTCTGTGAAGGGAGGTAAATTAGGTGTTGGAATATGTGCAGTAGCTGCATGATGTTCAATTACTCCTTGTTGTGTAAAAGTTAACTTTTTATTTTCTAATTCAAGACGAGATTTCTCTACCTCGCGATCTTTTTCTCGTTTTCTTAACTTATGTTCTCTAGCTCTTTCCTGAACTTTTCTATCTTTTGCTCTTTCCTCAAGTTCTCTTAATCTAACTTGTTCCTCACGTATTTTAACTTGTTCCTCACGTACAGTCTCGGCTGAGTGGTTGAGGGGAGTAGACGTGTGCTGGGGGGGATCTGGACCTACTAATTTGCAGGCCTACCCATTTCTCCGGACTGATAAGTCATCATTAAAACTCGTACTGTTGGAAGACAGCTTCAGTGTTGTGAGAACTCTTATGTGCGAGTTGTGACTAGGGATATACCTAGTGAAACACTGGAAATATTTTTCCGTTTTGAAAAGGCCCTCACAGGCCTCTGCTTCCCCTCTGCCTTTCATTTGACCTCAGCCTTTCGCCTCTATCAACATACAGTGTAGAGGCGAATTTTGCTAGTCCACTGCTACTCGTGCCTCTGAAAATGCGCACAGCTCGTCCCTTTACCAACCTGAGGAATAACGACGAGTGTGCAGTCCTATGTGAGTTGGTAACACAGGTGTGCACACACTGAAAATTCGTCTTTCATTCCAAGACACGTGTGCTAGAAGTTCTGCAAGTTTGGAGTAACTATTTGTATGAGTATTGCAGTGTTTGATAACTCTTGAGAAGTCTGCCTCAGTCAGTGACCTTGAGCGAGGCACTGCATCATCTGCCTGAGACTTTTGCCCATACTGACTATGTGAAGAGAGGCGAATGTGCGTGCTCACTTACCCCTGCTATTCTCCTGCATCCCCAACTCTCCGCCTTTAAACTCAGCCATTCGCCTCTATCAATGTGCAGTGTAGAGGCATATTTTGCTGCTCCGCTGGTACTCGAATCTGAGTTCTGCAAAGCTAGTCACCTCTGCCTACCTGAGAAATAAGGACGAATCTCCCATTCTGCGTGAGTTGGTGATCCAGACCTGACTGTGCCGCTTTTACAAAATGTGTTATATCTCTAACTGAGGAAGATGACCTGTTATTCATCTATGCATTGGGTGTTTCTGGGAGGAATGCTGCATAGTTGGAACACAACAAGAGCATTGCAGTACCTGGTAACTCTTATGTTACCTATGGAAAATTTTATAGGGGGTTACCTGTATGTACCTCAACATTACACGCATATGAGTAATCTCATAGGGAGACAACAACCATATTGTTTACCGTGGTCACCCCGTGTAGACATGTGAGAAAACTTAACCACCCCTGGTCACTGCAGGTGGTCCCTTCGACCTCACAATCTTATCCATATCTATCCGACACCAGTATAAATTGGATAGCACCCACAAGTTTGGCGCTACTAATTGTGGACTGTATAGATTATATTAGTTTAACTGAATGAAGGGGGGGGGTAGGTTACACATGGATATATCCATCAAGGAAAAACACATGTATATAATCCCACCTATGGAAAACACTGTATATATTTTCCAGAAATACAGTAGTTATATGTATATAGATGGCCATACTGTATTTAATAAAATGTCACAAAAAATGGGATGCTGCGCCTGCACAGAAGACACTCACCATTGTTGTTCGTTTTGAATTGAGAGTAACAGACATTTGTTAATAATGGGAAGAATTTTTCATTTCTCTAAAGGGGAAAAAATTTGGGTGACACCTTTAAATAGGGACGAAAAATTTTTGGATGTGCATTCCTGCATAACTTGAGAATTTAACACTGGACAAGACAGCTCCAGGAACCCAGATAAGCTATTTAATTTTTTGGTTTTAATTCCCCGGGCCCGTGTTTTCATAAAAATTTTGTTAGGAGGGGTTTTTTGAGTAAGATACACGTTTAAACTCCCGTCAAAATTGGGGGGAGTGATATTTAAAAATATTCTCTTTCTGTTATGTAAAAAGTGTGTATATATAATGCTCTTTTAATTTTAATATACAGTCCACAAATTTACATATTTACCAGCATTCCTGGTGATGTATATTTCATTTATAATTAATAGGTCCAGAGCAACTTGTGGATATGACAGTTGTAGGTATCGAAGGGGGACATTTTTTGCGACGACCTAGGTGTCCCAAATTCCTACTTGTCTAACTGATAAATAATAATCTTTGTTCATTTACTGTTATGTATATAATGATACATTCAGATAAATGTAATTTTCCACATTTAATTTGCCCGTTGTTTCTTCTTGAACCGGAGGTAATTAGCGAAGTCATTAATTAGTTAATTACTTAATAATATGTGAAATGACAGGTGGATGTTAAGTTCACAAATTTACTTAATGTGTAGTGGATTATAATAATTACAATATTAATTTTGATAAGCTAAGCTCAAGGGTGGCTAAAGATTTTATTAATATGTATAATAATAATTTTGCTATGCCAAATTCTGGCAAGGATTTATATTAATTGTATAATATTAATTTTGATAAGTCAAGTCTGGCTAAGTTTATATTAATTTGTATAATACTAATTTGATAAGACAATTCTGGCCAAGATTTATATCAGTGTATGTGTAATTGATAAGACAAGTGTGGCTAAAGATTATATTATGTATAATATTAATTTTGCTATGCCAAATTCTGGCAAGGATTTATTAATTTGTATAATATTAATTTTGATGAGCCAAGTTTGCATTGATGTACATTTGAAGTTTATATTATTTTCTTACATGTAATTGCAGAGCTCAAGTAGCTAGGATTTATTCAAAGGCAAGTTGTACTATTTACCTTTATGAAGTGCATAATTTAGTACATAATCAGTGTTATTAATTAAGTTGAATTTAATACATTGCATCATGGCTGAAAATGAGGAAATTCATGTAGAAGACAAACATATGGAATATAGAGCAAAAAAAGCATCACTGCAAGCTAGAAAAAGGCATGTAGCAAAAAATACAATAAATGTTTGGAATTAATGAATCAAGAAACTGTGAATGCTGATGATTTAAAATTGTATTTAGATGCTTTAGGTAATAGATATGATTCATACAAATTATATTACAACAATTATGAAGGAGATTTGTTAGTAAACTGTGTAGATGAGACTGAAGTAGATCTCATGATTAATCAGTATTATGAATTAGAAGAAAAGATTCTTTCTTGTAAAAGTCAGGCCTTGAATAAATTAAAATGTGTAAACCAGGCAGTTAATCAATCTGCTCCAACAAATAAGATGTCTTTGCCAAAACTCCCAGAATTACGTTTCCTTGTATTTAATCCTGGAGAAAACTGGGAGGAGTTTTGGTCAATTTTTAAAGCAGCTGTGCATGATAGGAGTGACCTAGCCTGTGTAACTAAATTATTTGACCTCAAAGGACAGGTAAGAGGAGATGCTCACATACTCATACAAGCCTTTCCCAATGTAGATGACTCTTACAAGGAAGCAGTTGACTTGTTGAAGGTCACTTATGGTAATATAGAACAAAGTAGGTTGGATCTAGTGAATATCATTGTTTATTTAAAATCTCCATATCATACTTACGAAGGTTTACAGCAGTTCAGAGTTAAACTGGAGAGCACTTCAAAACTTTT
>NW_026464719.1:0-13980 GCF_026875155.1 Cherax quadricarinatus
TATCCGCGGGTAGCGGGTTTTGATACCGTGGTAGCGGGTTGATATCCGCTGGAAAGCGGGTTGATATCCGTGGTAGCAGTTTGATATCCGCTGGTAGCAGATTGAAAATCCGCGGGTAGCAGATTGATATCCGTGGTACAGATTGATATCCGCTGGTACAGATTGATATCTGCTGGTAGCAGATTGACATCTGCTGGTAGCAGATTGACATCTGCTGGTAGCAATTGACATCTGCTGGTAGCAGGTTGATATCCGTTTGGTAGCAGGTTGAAGAGTCTTGGACCACGGATGCTGATGAAGTGTTCTCTAAATTGTGGCCTTGGTGCCCCAGCTTTTCCATTTGGGTTTACAGTGTTTTTCACTTAGAGTTGGATTTCACTGGCTGAGCCAGTAGGCCGGCTGAGGTGTTCCTTCAAAACGTCGTCTTTCTCGCACCAGTAAGATGTTTTGGTCTAAATTTGAGACCTGGCTCAGTAAATATATTTCTACCCCTTCCCTTAGGTAATTCAAAAAACTCAGAGAGTGAGTGTGTGAGGAAGTGTGAGTGTGTCCGTACTTTGACTATCCTACCTTGAGCGGAACTCTGACCGCAGAATATTCTGAGTACGCGAGCACAAGTGGCTTGGAAAAAAGAAACACGATTACTAGTCATATTATTTTTTGCTTTCAGAGGTTTCTCTTATAAACCCCCCGCCGTTTACCTAGCCTTTGCTGCATTTGCCTTGTGTTCTTTTAATGCAAAATCTGACATCAATATTCCAAAGTTTTTCGACTTTTTGTTCCGTACTCTGTGCTCTTTTCCGAATTCTTCTTCTCCCCCCTCATCTGAGCAACTGAAATTTGTCACCCCTTAACATTTCCTTTGTTTTTCGTTCTCCTGCTGTGGTATTGAATCCCACAGTGACCTTCCTGTGTCTTCTGCTGAGGCGGCTTTCATGATTATTTTGGTGTCGTCAGCAGTAGTATGATACGAGACAGTAGCTAGTACTTGTAATGATACCAGTGGCTAGTACGTGTGTGCTGTGAGGATCATACCAAGTGGCTAGTACTTGTGTGCTGTGAGGATGAAACAAGTGGCTAGTACTTGTGCTGTGGGGGATACCAGTGGCTATACTTGTGTGCTGTGAGGATGAGGAACAGTAAGGGTACCAGGACTGTGCCAAGGACTGTACCAGAACTGTACCACGACTGTACCAAATTGTACCACGACTGTACCAAACTGTACCACGACCCGTACCAGAACTGTACCACGACTGTATCAGAGCTGTACCCAAAGACTGTACCAGAGCTGTACCACGACTGCACCAGAGCTGTACCCCGACCCGCACCAAGCTGACCACGACTGTACAGAGCTGCACCACGACGTGCCAGAACTGCACCACGACTGTGCCAGAACTGCACCACGACTGTGCCAGAACTGCACCACGACTGTGCCCGAACTGCACCACGACGTACCCCGGGACACAAACTTTCAGTGTGTTGAGTCTCGACTGTTTTTCTTTCCCCCGGAGTTCTGTTAGAAAAATGAATATAAATTTCCCTGTCACAACCATCGCTCTCTCTCCTTCCCCCCTTTCCCCCCCGTCTCCATCCCACTACCACACACCTCCCTCCCTCCCCACTCATTCCTCCCCTCCCCCTCACTCCCGCCTCTCCCCATTCACCTCCCCCTCACTCCCGCCCCGGACCAAAAACACGTCACGACCATCAGGGTGCAACAGCCTATTATCTTCACAAAAACAAAGTCGTGCTACTGGTGGTGGTGGGGGGTGGTGGGGGGTTTGGTGGTAGGTGCTGGGGGTGGTGTTTTTGTTGGTGGTGTTGATATTATTGTTGGCGCGGTGGTAATGATGTTGGTGTTTTGTAGAAGTGATATCTGTTGTTGGTGATGGTGGGTAGGGGAATGTCATATTGGTGATGTATGGGGGTATATCAGTGGTGATGTATGGTGGTATATCAGTGGTGGTGTCTGGTGGTATATCAGTGGTGATGTATGGTGGTATATCAGTGGTGGTGTCTGGGGGTATATCAGGGTGGTGTCCTGGTGGTATATCAGTGGTGATGTATGGTGGTATATCAGTGGTGGTGTCTGGTGGTATATCAGTGGGGTGTCTGGTGGTATATCAGGGGTGGTGTCGGGTGGTATATCAGTGGGGGGTTTGTCTGGTGGTATATCAGTGGTGGTGTCTGGTGGTATATCAGGGGTGGTGTCTGGTGGTATATCAGGGGTGGTGTCTGGTGGTAATCAGGGGTGGTGCCCTGGTGGTATATCAGTGGTGGTGTCTGGTGGTATATCAGTGTGGTGTCTGGTGGTATATCAGTGGTGGTGTCTGGTGGTATATCAGTGGTGGTGTCTGGTGGTATATCATGGGGTGTCTGGGGGTATATCAGTGGTGGTGTCTGGTGGAAATATCAGTGGTGGTGCTGGGGGGTATATCAGTGGTGGTGTCTGGTGTATATCAGTGGTGGTGTCTGGTGGTATATCAGTGGTGGGTCTGGTGGTATATCAGGGGTTTGGTGTCTGGTGGTATATCAGTGGTGGTGTCTGGGGGTGTGGGGTGGTGGTGGTTGTTCGAAGTATAGTGGTGGTGGTGCTCCTGCAGCTGGTGCAGCAGCTCCCTACAGTTTGGCAGTCCAGCAGCTTCCTAGAGACCAGGCGCAGACCACTTTTCTACAGTAGCGCGTGTAGCAGCTGCTCCCCAGGCAAGAAGATCAGAAATGATCCCAGCCCCCTTCCCATGCCTCCCTGATTACCTTCAGCAGCTATTTGATGGGCTCTACCACCTACCCCAATAATCTGATCGACTCTCCTGCCTTCTACAACCCTCGGAGATGGTCTACCACCATCTGAGTGTGTGTGTACCACCATCTGAGAGGGTCTAACCATCCCTACAACCTCTGAGGCGATCTAACCACGTTCTACAACCATCTGAGATGTCTAACCATCCTCTACAACCATCTGAGGGTTTTAATCACTCTACAATCATCTGATAGTCTATAACCCTTAACTATTTGAGGGGATCTAGCACCATCTACAACTATCTGATAGTTATAAGAGGGCAATAAGAACCTATCTGATAGTTGTTGAGGCTACCAGAAGAACTGTAAGAGCCTATCCGATAGGCTTATACCACACACTACAACCCTTCTATTGCCCTCCACAAGAGGCAGTGGGCAAGAAGTGAAGGAGGCAAGTGGGTCAGTACAAAAAACCCCGGGTATAGTTCAGGGACCAGCGGGCAGATTACGGGTTGCGCTACGGATAATTGCCGGGTAGGAAGCCGGCTAGACCCGACCCAGCTACTGTTGGGGCTGGCCAGGTGAGAGAGAAAGCAACCCCGAACTTCACTCCCACACTAACACTACAGATCCGGGGGGAAAGGGGGTTGGAGGGGAAGGGGTTGGAGAGGGGTAGTGGTTGGAGAGGGTGTGTGGGGTGGGTGTTGGTGGTTGTGGTGAGGTATTGCTGGTGGCAGTGGACGTGATGGTAGTGGTTGCGGCAGTGTGGTAGCATCACTTGTGCTGGGGTGGTAATGGTGACAGTGGTGGAGTGGTGGTGATAGCTATGAAGCCCTCATGTGACATTTGCCTTTTTCCATTTCAAACCCATCTTTATTAAATGCGAATTATGATGCTTTTTCTCCTCTCTCTCTCTCTCTCTCTCACACACATAACGACCAGTGAAGAGGCGGGGCCGGGAACTGTGACTCGACCTATCCCACAACAACTAGGTAAGTACACACACACAGACGCCAAGAGGGAAGACACAAAAATCAAGAACCCCAGTGGACGCAAGTCACTTTTTTGGGGGTTTTACCTATCTAATTTACACATATATTAGGTATGATAATTGTATACATGTGTACCTGTACCAAAAAAAAACTTTAAGGAAGAGTAAGGGCCTTGAAAATGAAGTTAGAGTGGTAAGGCAGGGAGTAGAAAGGGTAATAATGAAAAAGATGAAGACAGACCCACAGCCCGGGACAGACACGAATCATAGAAATAAACAAAATAATTAACCAACATACAGAAATATAAATGAACCTGTGGAATTAAAATTGGAGGGTCAACCATGATAAAACAAGATGAGAACACGAGACACAGAGCTCTCATGATGTTTGGCTTTAAATAAAGATAACCTTAAATGAAATGCAAAGGCAGAATAAAGAACTGAATATCTGATGAAAAAAAGTAGTGGCTACATGTGGGACCAGGAGAGTCTGTGGTTTGTAGGGAGAGGGGAAATAAATTATGTGGGAAGATAAGGATATTGTGCTTTCTGTTTGAGAGACCGGAAATAAGAAGCCATTAATGAGAAGAAAATCATGTCCGAGCGAATCTCTCAAGAGCGACACAGTCTGTATTAAAGAAGATCGGTTATAGGAGAACCCGAAAGGAATAAATAACGGCATGTAAAAGGGAATAACAGAAGAATGGAACATAGAACAGACATCCATTAGAAGTAGTGGATCAATAGATGTAAAAAAAAACTCCAGAAAAAAAAAACCACTCCACGAAGACTCCAGTATCTGGAGAAGTGAGGTAAGAAAACAGTAAGAAACAGTGTGGTGCTCAGACAGTCACCAGCAAATGTAAAGTCGTGACAGACAAGGAAAACCTTAATATTGTAGCTATTACAGAGATGAAGCTCTCGGGAATGATAAATACAACTTTCCCAGAGGGCTACTGACTAGAAGGAAAACAAAGGAGCAGCACTGATGGTTAGAAAGTCATTGGAAACTTTGAATGGGATATATGGAATTGTAATCAGTCCATTAGCCTTGTAGAAAAAGTACTGGAGGTGGTCAGTCCATCATTCTGGAGAGAGTTCAGCTCCATGGTCTGCAAATGACCACCTCAAATACTTTTTCTCCAAGGATGATGGACTGATTATATCATCCTTATTTCATTACTACTGCTCCCTCTATATTTGACTGAAGAAACCTACTGTGTAGGCGAAACGTTTCATCAGTAAAGATACACAACTGTTGCACATGTGTCTCAATCAACTTGTCGGTATTTTATATAATTTTCAACAAAAAAGGGCAACGTTAAATTCATAGTGCTAAAAAAATTTCAGCCACAGGGAGACTCACTGAGAATACTGAATCTCTGTTGTGGGTCAGAAACAAAAGCAAAACTTATGTTGGCCGAATTTTGTGAGCTAACGTATGAAGGATACAACTAGAGTTAATGAAGAGGAGAGAGAGCATGATTTTCTTTGGTTTTCACACAAAATAAATGCAACTGAAATTACTTATGCGGTACAAAGTTTCATGTACACGATGGCAATGGGAATGGGGGAAAGAAATGGAGGAACTCAGTAAGAGGAAACTGAACTGCAGGAGAAGGGAATATAATGGCATGAAAAATCTAAGCGAAGTTCAGTAGGAAAGGATCATGGAGGGCAAAACTGTACAAGGAAGGAAGGAGATAAAGTCAAAGTGCCAAGAGAAGAAAAAAAAAACAAAGGAAGGAAATAAGAAAATCGAAGAAAGCTCTTGGGAATGCAGAAGCTAAGGGAAGGTTCAAGAAAGCTTGAAGAAAAATACAGCAAATCCAACTACAGAAAACTGGGAAAACAAGCAGTGGATCTAAGACACGATCACGCAAGAAGAAAGGGGATCTGCAAGACATTTTGAAAAGGGCAAAGTATCAAAGGATAAAAATGAACCAAAGTTAATACGCACTATATAAAAATAAGACTGACGGAGCCAGTATTAAGGCTGAAGAAGGGAAAGAATGACGGAAAATGACAAAGAAACATAGAAAAAATGCCCTGAGGTTTTCACAGAAGACAGCAGAGAGCCACTGTAGTCAGAAGACAGCAGAGAGCCACTGAAGGCCACTGTAGTCAGAAGACAGCGGAGAGCCACTGTAGTCAGACAGCGGAGAGCCACTGTAGTCAGAAGACAGCGGAGAGCCACTGAATGCCACTGTAGTCAGAAGACAGCGGAGATCCACTGAAGGCCACTGTAGTCAGAAGACAGCGGAGATCCACTGAAGGCCACTGTAGTCAGAAGACAGCGGAGAGCCACTGAAGGCCACTGTAGTCAGAAGACAGCGGGAGAGCCACTGAAGGCCACTGTAGTCAGAAGACAGCGGAGAGCCACTGAAGGCCACTGTAGTCAGAAGACAGCGGAGATCCACTGAAGGCCACTGTAGTCAGAAGAACAGCAGAGAGCCACTGAAGGCCACTGTAGTCAGAAGACAGCGGAGATCCACTGAAGGCCACTGTAGTCAGAAGACAGCGGAGAGCCACTGAAGGCCACTGTAGTCAGAAGACAGCGGGAGCCACTGTAGTCAGACAGCGGAGAGCCACTGTAGTCAGACAGCGGAGAGCCACTGTAGTCAGACAGCGAGAGCCACTGTAGTCAGACAGCGGAGAGCAACTGTAGTCAGAAGACAACTGATGCTAGAAACTGGGTTACGAAATCACTCGTTTAACTTGAAAAAATACTCACCATATGATACATAATTAAATGAGAATATGAACGATACATTGCGAGCAAAACTGATCATAACATTCAAAACTCATCATCAAGAGTCCTGGTCCAGGACCAACCTGCCGGAGAGAGGGTATTAACCCACCTAAATCAACTCCAGGTAGATAGATCTGTTCCCTCTGGACGAGATGCAGATGTATCAATGCAGTACAATTTGTATTTATTTGCATAATAAATTTACCGGAGATGCATTGATGCTGTTTTATATAAATATTGATGACCCTAATTTAAATATATTCACTAACATCATAAACATTGATGATACCAAACACTAACCACAACAGTTAACTATAACAATCTGCTATAAATACAACGACAGGTTTTACAAGTGAAAAAAAATCAGTGAAAGTGTATAGAAACACCTGTGAGTGGAACGCAGGTAAACACCTGTGTGTGTGTGTGTGTGTGTGTGTGTGTGTGTGTGTGTGTGTGTGTGTGTGTGTGTGTGTGTGTGTGTGTGTGTGTACACCTATATGTGGATGCTGAGGTCGAGGCTCAGCTCCTGGCCCCGCCTCATCGCCCGCCGCTACTAGGTTCATTCCTGGTTTCAAGAGCCTTGTCGTACCTCTACGTTAATCTATGTATGGATCCTGTCTCTCCCACTCCACTCTCCAAGTTTTTTCTGACTACTCTGAGGCTGAAGAAATACTTCCTAACATCCCTTTGACCTATCTGTGTTTTCAACTTCCAGTTGTGTCCTCGTATTCCTATTTCTCGTCTCTCAAACAATCTGTTCCTGTCCACTGTCAAATCCTTCTAGCATTTTGGACGTCGTTATCATATCTCCCCTATTCGTCCTTTCCTCTAGTGTCATCAGGTTTAGCTGCATCAATCTCTCCTCACAGGACATGTCCCATAACTCCGGGACTAGTCTCGTTGCAAACCTCTTCACTTTCTAGAGTTTCTTGACATGCTTCATCAGGCGTGAGTTCTACAGTGGTGCTGCGTACTCCAGTATGGGTCTGATATATTCCGTGAATAATCGTGAATGACTTCGTTTATATTCCTGAAAGCTAGTCTTAGATTTGCTAGATGAGCACATTCTGAGGCAGTTATTCAGCTGGTGTACGCCTCAGGTGATATGCTCGGTATAATGTTCACCTCGAGGTGGTCCTCCTTGAGTGAGGTTTGAAGTCTCTGTTTACCCCTCCCCTTTCCGAGCCTGTACTCCGTCTGTGATCTTCTTTGCTCATCCTCAATATTCATAACTTTGTACGTGCTGGGGTTGAAATTTATACGTGCTGGGGTTGAATTCCAGCAGCCACTTGTCAGACCAGACTGCAGCAGCCTGTCTAGGTTCTCATCAGGGACACCTCTGACTATCCCTTCCGTCATGTCCTTCACACGTACACGTGTACGTACGTACGTGTGTGTGTGTGTGTGTGTTTGTACACAGCAACAATGTTCAGGGATGATCCTAAGGCCGCATTCCTCATCCCCCATCCTCCCCCTTTCCTCCCCCTCCCCTCTTCCTCCCTCCCTCCTCCCTAACTCCTCCTTCCCCTTCCCCTCCCCCAACCTGGGCTGTCGCCTCCTACACATTACTAGAAGTTTTCTTGTTTTTTTTTCTTGTTCTGGTGTTGCTGTATTTTGTAATTTTTCTTCACTACTGTTGCTGTGTTTTTTTTTTTATTCTCGATGTTGCTGTGTTGCCCGTTTTTGTACCTGGTGTTTTTGTCACTGTTGTTGTTGCTATGGAATGTTTTTGCATTTGATGTCTTAATTTTGTTTTGCTTTTGTTATTGTTTTTATTTTGATATTGTTGTTGTGGCTGTTGTTATTTTTTTTTTTTTTTGTCGTCGTTGTTTCTGTTTTGTTGTTGATGTTACTTCAGTTAATGAATGGATCACTACTGTTGTTGCCTCTGTGTTACTCCGTTTGCAGGTGCTCCTGTTTTTTTTTCTACTGTTGTTGTTGCTCTTGTTGATAATGTTACTGTTACTGCTTCTGTTATTTTCACCACTGTTGTTGTTGTTGCTTTCTGTATCATTATCAATACTATTGTCTGTTATTTTAAAGGTTTCCTGTTGATTCTGCCGTTGTTCACGTTACGTTTTGATCAATGTTACTGAGGTCATCACCACTACCATCACTACCATATCAACTACCATCACTTCCATATCAAGCAACTCTACCATCACTACCATCGTCAAGAGGCTATTGACCAAACTGTTAACAGAACCAACAGGCAAACAGAAGTCTCTACGGTAAAATGCCATGTCCAGCGTGAACGGTGATGTTTCAATTGAACCGCCTCACATCCTCTCCCGTCACAACAGGGAGAGGGGTGGAAGAGGGGAAAAGGGGGAGGGGGAGAGAGCGACGGAGGGGGGTTGTAAAAGAGGTTAATGTAGGGAAGTAGCGAGAGACTAACAGGGGGGGTATAAGGGATACAATGTGGGAGTGGTCGCAGTTGCTCTTTGCCGATGACACGGTGCTTTTAGCAGATTCTGAAGAGTAGGGGAAACTTGGTTGAAGGGAGAGAGAATAGAGGGAATCGTTTATGATGGCGAGATAGAAGGATCTCTTTTCCTTCAAGGCTACAAGGAAAGTCCTTAACTTGTTAATAGCTTGTCAATAAAGCTAGGGATCCTTAACCTAACCTTGTCAACCCTGTGCAAAAAAAAAAAAAATATTCTTCCTTCACGGCTGCAAAGAAAGGGAACAATCACACTGCCTCCAAGGCTACAAGAGAACAATCACTGCCTTCAAGGCTACAAAGAGAACAACCACTTCAAGGCTACAAGGGAACAATCACACTGCCTTCAAAGCTACCATCATGATGTCGAGTACAATCATCTCTGTTCATACAGGCTCTCAGGGTAAACAATACACAGGCTCTCAGAGTAAACAATCATACAATAAAGAACAAAAAAGGCACAATATCGTGACTGGAACATCACAGATCACATATGGATCACCTAACAGCAAAGGAGTGTTTAGCAAACTTAATTTCAATAATCCATGAACTGACTGGGATGTAACGACGAAGGAACATCTCCTAGGTAGCCATCTCCTCGACCCACAACAATGCATCGAAAGTTGAATGGTGCAGCTCACAAATTCTGAAATGTATCCAGCTGAGAAACTCGAAAAAACTAAAATGAATCAGAGAGCGTGAAATACTTCACATAAAAAAGGAGGAACACTGCAGCAGGCCTACTGGCCCATACTAACAATAATAATAGTAATTATTTCTACGTGTACAAGGTATACAGGCCTAACTGACATCAATGACATACTACTATACAGAAAGCCCCTTGTGCAGAGCATTTCGGGCAAATTAGGTCAATTTTGCCCCCAGGATGCGACCCACACCAGTCGACTAACACCCAGGTACCTATTTTACTTGTAGGTGAACAGGGACATCAGGTGTCTTAAGGAAATACGTCCTGTTTCCACCCGTACCGGGGATCGAACCAAGGGCCTCAGTGTGCGAGTTGAATGCGCTAACAATCGAGCTGCGGTTGTTGAACTGCTAAAAAACACCACAAATATCACATGAAAGAAAACTTAGAGGATAATAATTGCCAATAAAGATAAATTACTCATACCAGGAAAAAAACACAAAAGGAGTAAAAAAGCCTTTAAGGAAACTGAGAAAAATCCTGAATACTTTTAATATATACAAAATACAAAACGAAAACCTTTCCATTATTACTCACGAAATCGTAACAACACTCGCCACGGGGTTTTAACCCCACCCGTAACCCAATTTTTTTCCCCATTATTGATCTTCAACTCAGAGGCGCTCAGACACCAATGATGAAAAATAAAACTCTATAAATCCTGAAGGAACACTAATTCAATATTCATCAATCCAGCCGAAACTATAAAAATTGAAGACCAGGGTCATTTCTACAATAACTCCTCCCAGAATACAAATACTGGCATATACCCAATATAACCCAAATATTTCGGACTTTGAAAAATACAAAAAACATGGCCAGGCAGGCAGCACCTGGATCCCCAGTCTAGCAATTCATTATTCGCAAAAAAATGCAAAACACCATTAGCACGAGTAGAGTTTTCTTTGTTGGAGGAACTTAATTCAGGTGAAATTCCAGAGGTTTTAAAGGTGAAGGTGTTGCTTCACTTCACAAAGGTGGCAGCTGAGCCAGGCAAAAAAAAAAAAAAATACGGAAAATTAACACTAACATGACAACATGAAGGTCTTGGAAAGGGTGATGAGACATGACTTATTTTTATAAATGGTCTACAATTCCTACAAGACGAAGAATTAGACACATGTGCAACATCTGGGTATCTTTGTAGACGTTTCGCCATCCATTGGCTTTATCAATACAAATTCAAGGGCATTATGGGAAGACTATAGAACTATATACAAAAGACGAGGTAATCAGTCCCTCAGTCTTAGAGTTGGTGATGAGCACCGTAGTCTTGAATAATCTGAAGATCAAGCATGATTCTTCAAGACTTACGGTGCTCTTCATCAGCTCTAAGGCTGAGGGACTAATTACCTCATCTTTTGTATATAGTTCTAACGGTCTTCTTCGACTTATTTTCATTGAAAACATGACCCACACAACCCAAGTTCACACGATTCTAAAGCAGGTTGGTCTTGCTTGTTACATCTATTAGATTATCTCAAAATCACCGAGAGTTTTAGAGGACAAAAAATAACACCGTTGTGGTTTACTCAGAGATTACAAAAGCATTCGACAAATGTGACCATTGAGTGATAGCCCATAAAATAGGGTCAACAGGTATAACTGGAAAGGTACTGAAATGGATATTCAGTTTTTTAATTAAAACATCACAAAGTTAGCAAACGAAGTCGAGTACCAGTAAAGTGGAAAGTTCAGTAGTCGAGGGCGAGGTCCTGGCACCTCTCCTGTTTTTTCAGCCTAATAACATTGATAAAAAACACTAACCAGAGCTTCGTATCCTTGGTGAACGATATCAGTCCATGAAAGTTGCCTCAGTAGATACAGAAAAATTGCAGTCAGATATCAATAAAAATTTCCAGTGGGCAAACGAAAACGAAGATCACGTGCAATTGTGTCAAATTTCAGCTGATTACTTACGGGAAGAATTACGAACTCAGTACGAACAGAGAACCAAGGTGAACCACCTCATAATAAACAGTGAAGACTTAAGAATGTCAAAACATCCGTTATTTGGAGAAGACAGTACAGCGAAAGTAACAGAGGAAGAAAATATGGCAGGGTGGATACAGAGAACTTTCAAAACAAGAGAAATAATACCAACGCTCGTGGTATTCAAATCACTCGTGTGTTATGTTTAGAACATGTCTACAACCCAGTTCAAGGCAGCAGACATGAAAAAATCTGGCAGATATAACATGCTACCAGCAAATAGCAGCCTGCCACCAGCAGATAACCAGCTGATATCAGCCTGCTACCAGAAGATACCAACCAGTTGATATCAACCAGCTACCAACAGATATCAACCTGCTACCAGCAGATACCAACCAGTTGATATCAACCAGCTACCAACAGATATCAACCTGCTACCAGCAGATACCAACCAGGAGATACCAACCAGCTACCAGCAGATATCAGAAACATTGCTTGATTAAGTATAGAAGTTCTCAAAAAGAAACTGGATTACTACCTATGCCAAGCTCCAGATCAATCAGGCTGTGATGGCTGTGTTGGACAGCAAAAGCCCACTAACAGCAACAGTCTGGTTGAACAGCCATTCAGCACGGAATCCAGACTAAAAATCGGGCTGTGAGGAGTATGAAAACTCTCGAAACAGGTCACAGGTATATCCTCACAGGTCAGCGTGGACCCGACACACGCCAGGAGACCACATGAGACAACAGGCGTAGGATGTATTCCCGGGTAAGCGCTACATTCGCAAGGGCCATACGGCAGCCAGGAAATGGGAGGTGATCAGGTTTGATCCAAAGGACAAGGTAACTAATTCATTGGATCAAGAGCTCCTCCCTCCCAGAAAAACGCACCAATTCCTAGTTTACCTTAGGCACAGACACACAGACACAGACACACAGACACACAGACACACACACAGACACACAGACACACACACAGACACACAGACACACACAGACACACAGACACAGACACACAGACACAGACACAGACACACAGACACAGACACAGACACAGACACAGACACACAGACACAGACACAGACACAGACACACAGACACAGACACACAGACACAGACACACAGACACAGACACACACACATACATAGCAGAAGCCAGTGAAGAGGGGGGCCAGGAGCTATGAATCGACCCCTGTAACCACATATAGGCGAGTACACACACACAACCCAGTAACGATTGTCTGTCAGTCACCCCTTTAAGGCTGAGAGCTGACTTCAATATTACTTCAAGGCTGAGAGACCGATCACCTTATACGTACCTCATCACTTATTTGACTGTGAAAGTCTGCTGAGCGAGCGAAACGTTTCAAGAAACTCCCAAGTGTTGTACATGTGTTCCAGCGATCCAGCCAAGCAGGTGGAGAGTCGTGGTCCAGCAAGCAGGTGGAGAGCCGTGGTCCAGCAAGCAGGCGGAGAGTCGAGGTCCAGCAAGCAGGTGGAGAGTCGAGGTCCAGTGGTCCAGCAAGCAGGTGGAAAGTCGTGGTCCAGCTGTCCAGCGGTCCAGCAAGCAGATGGAGAGTCGTGGCTCAGCAGTCCGGCAAGCAGGCGGAGTCGTGGTCCAGCGGTTCAGTTTGTAGGAGAGAGTCGAGGTTCAGTGGTCCAGCTTGCAGGTGGAGGTTCGTTGTCCAGCGGTCAAGCCTGGAGAGCCGTGGTCCAGCAAGCAGGTGGAGAGAGCCGTGGTCCAGCAAGCAGGTGGAGAGAGCCGTGGCCCAGCAAGCAGGTGGAGAGAGCCGTGGTCCAGCAAGCAGGTGGAAAGAGTCGTGGTCCAGCAAGCAGGTGGAGAGAGTCGTGGTCCAGCAAGCAGGTGGAGAGTCGTGGTCCAGCAAGCAGGTAGAATCATGGTCCAGCAAGCAGGTGGAGTCGTGGTCCAGCGGTTCAGCAAGCAGGTCGAGAGTGTCGTGGTCCAGCCATGACCAAACTTCTTACACCACACAGCAGTTTTTGTTCCCTCTGGTGATTCTCTCTCTCTCTCTCTCTCTCTCTCTCTCTCTCTCTCTCTCTCTCTCTCTCTCTCTCTAATATCGTGGGAAACTTTGCGGGTGCCACACCGTGGCCCTGCTGTCACTCTACACCACAGAACTGTATTGCTTTCTTCTCCTTCACCACAAAATTGTACGACAGTTAAACATGACAACACTAAAACGTATCTCTCTTTGTTTACACTCCTTCCCTGTTTCTCTCTCATCTTCCTCTGATCTGGTTCCTCCACTCTTCCTTCTCTTTCTCTCAATGAGGCGAAGAACGACGTACCCTGAGCTGCTTTCGAAGTATCTTCAATGGAACTCTATAAATATTTTAAAACCTCGAAGATAACGCCTTCAAGACCATGGAGCCTTCAAGCCATGGGAAAAC
>NW_026464720.1:0-14448 GCF_026875155.1 Cherax quadricarinatus
AAGAAACAGTGTCTGATGTTCACGAAGAAAGGATGAGCTTTAGACCATGCAAGTTAAATGTGATGATAAGTTTCACACTCCTCTGACCGGAAAAAATTATTCTGGGTACAACTATTATTAAGCAGTTTAACCCATCTTTACTGCAAAATTAGCATTTGTTTTTATTGTACTGTTTTATATTGTTTTATATTGTACTTTTATAAAGCACTACTGTACGTACTTTTAAACTTCATATTTCTTTACAATGCTTATATAGTACTGTACTGTTTTACAGGTTACAATATTTTAATGTCTGGTAGTCTGCTGATTCCAGACTGTCAAAAAAATTTTAAAATTTCCCAAAATCTACAATCAGCAATATTATACACCCTCACTCCCCTATCAGTTCATTAATTCAAGGGGTTCATTTGAAATACAAAAAAATGGGTTTGCTGTATTTTTTCATATGCTGCAGCCAGATATCAGTTTTATTTCCGGGTTTTTTAACTGTATATATATAGCAATTCAATGAGATAGAGAGACTGACGAAAACCAAAGCAATATTCCCTAAGAAATAATGTACATCTTTCTTTTTTCAACACATCGGCCATATCCCACCGAGGTGGGGTGGCCCAAAAGGAAAACGAAAGTTTCTCCTTTTACATTTAGTAATATATACAGGAGAAGGGTTACTAGCCCCTTGCTCCCGGCGTATTAGTTGCCTCTTACAACACGCATGGCGTACGGAGGAAGAATTCTGTTCCACTTCCCCATGGAGATAAGAGGAAATAAACAAGAACAAGAACTAGAAAGAAAATAGAAGAAAACCCAAGGGGTATGTATATATACGCATGTACATTGTATGTGTAGTGTGACCTAAGTGTAAGTAGAAGTAGCAAGACGTACCTGAAATCTTGCATGTTCATGAGACAGAAAAAAGGACACCAGCAATCCTACCATCAAGTAAAACAATTACAGGCTTTCGTTTTACACTCACTTGGCAGGACGGTAGTACCTCCCTGGGCAGATGCTGTCTACCAACCTACTACCTAGGATAATGTACATAAATCCAATTAATCCATTCCAGACACCCAAAAATATTAACAAAAAATACATTTTATAGAGAATGACTGAAGATGAGACACTTATGCAGCATATGGAAATCTTTATTCAGGAAACGTTTCGCCACACAGTGGCTTCATCAGTCCAATACAAAGAGGAAGGCGTAAGGAGAGGAGGAGAATGAGGTAATCAGTCCCTCAACCTGGAGTCGATGTGTTCAGTCCATCAATCTTGTAGAATGTACATTCTACAAGATTGATGGACTGAACACATCGACTCCAGGTTGAGGGACTGATTACCTCATACTCCTCCTCTCCTTACGCCTTCCTCTTTGTATTGGACTGATGAAGCACTGTGTGGCGAAACGTTTCCTGAATAAAGATTCCATATGCTGCATAAGTGTCTCAATCTTCAACTTGTCGGTTTTTCAAACCATTCATCACACATAAGAATGACTTATAGTGTTGCAGCTCTTCAGTGGTTAGCTCTTCCCTGTGGTCATCCCCAACTCTTCCACATCCTGGCACTCACATTTAACACCCAGGGACTTCCCCAAAGCCACAGTAGATGCCACAACAGACATAGGGTTGTCAAGTTTACACTAACTTATATAAAGTTAATAATAAACTAGGCATTAAAAAAAATAAAAAGTAAAAACATACACAATACATTCATTACTACCTTAAATATTTGTAGTCTTAATGTAGGGCAAGAGGTGAGTAGTACTTATTTGTAGGAAGTCAGTGTAGGGAGCTGGTAGATGTAGGTATAGTCCACCTGGGCTACATACCTACACCTACCTACATAACTATACTTAATGCAGCCCAGAGCCATATTATTACCATCGACATACCATGTTCACTGAGTTTAATAGTTTCTAACAACTACCTTCAGATGCCATCATAAACAAAGGGAGAAATAATGAATAATTCATGCCGAGAATTGTAAACAAAAGCATTATGTATTAAGGTGGTGACTGTCCAACGCAGATTCATACACAGTTTCTCTGGTGCTGGACCAGAGAAAACGTAATGTTTTCCCACCACCCAACTACCACCCCTCCATAGCATATAAACAATGCATGTTTATATGCTATGTAACGTGTTTCTTATATAATTTTGAAGAAAATATCATAGATGGATTAATGAAAATTTCTATATTAACGTAAAATAAGACATTTAATGTGCCCAAGAGAGATTATTATTACATAATTAGTATTATTACTATGGCGTTAAGACTAGAGGGGAACTCTTAGTAATTTTAATAGAAACCTTGCATAAAAAACCAAGGTGATGAACGAAAACTGGGACAATATTTTGATGAAGAGGTCGTCGAAAACCGAATTCGACGAAACCAGGGCAATGAAAACCAAGATTCCACTGCACGTAAAAATACCGAGACATGTACAGTAACAGTAGAACCCCCATATTCACCGATTCGGTATTTGCGGTTTCATTTACCCCATGGTTACTGCGGCCCAAAAATCCCTTTCTTTGTATAATAATAACCCCAAAGCAAAAAGTAGAGAAGCTCGCAGTTCTTCAAAGTTAAGAGAACCCGGGTGAAGTGCTTCCCTTAAATGAAAGTGATAATTCAACACTTACTGTGCATAATTTATCATTAAACTTTAAAAATATGTTTTATTAGACTTATATATGGGTTTGCTCTATTCATGGTTCTGGTATCAACAGCAGGTCCTTGGGAACAATACCCCCGTGGATAGGGGGTCCTTCTGTACTATCCAACTATCCAAAAATATACACTTAACTTCCAACTCACTTCCATATAAATTCAGCTAAGTGCCTAAATTATTTAAAACTGTACTCCTTGGTAATAATACTGACAAGTGTTTTAACCCTTTGAGGGTTTTGGTCGTATAGTACGTTTACGCGTAGGGGTTTTTGACGTACTAGTACTCATAAATTCTAGCGGCCTCAAATTTAGTGGAGGAAAGCTGGTAGGCCTTCATATGAAAGAATGGGTCTATGTGGTCAGTGTGCAAAAGTCTAAAAAATCCTGCAGCACACAGTGCATAATGAGAAAAAAAAAACTTTGACCATTTTTTTTAATAAATCGGCGACTTTGCAGTGTTTTTCGTATGGTATTTATTGTTGCATTCTATTTTTTCTTGGTCTCATTTTATAGAATGGAAGACATATTACAGAAATTGAGATGATTTTGACGGGTTTTTTACAATGAAAGGTGCCTTGAAATTGAGCTCAAAGTAGCAGAAATGTTCGTTTTTTTACCAAACTTCAAAAGTAAACAAATCGTGCCAAGCGTGCAATACACGTCAACTGGTGAGTCTAATATTCTTTTACAAGTGCACCAATAATATTTATACCATTTTTTACACTAATGCAGTAGTCTGATAACAGTAAATTTTATATTTTTGTGGGAATAAAAATTCAAAGTGGAAAGAAAAAGAATATAAGAGGGGCCTTGAGACGTACTAATGACTAAGGAAATGTCATTTTAGTGCCAGAATGTCTTTCTTGTTTATTCTGGACCCTATTCGGAAATTGGCATCTTTGAAATTTGTGTGAAATTGGCAAAATTGCTAAATTCTGACCACTGTACTGGATAGTTGAATTTATAAATGGGTGGTTTCTTGCACCCATTCGATAGAAAAAATGGAGTTCTAGCGAAATATTCATGTTTTTTGTCGACTAGTACAGTGAATTGGCCGAAAATGGGCTCAAAGTGGGCAAAATCGCCGATGCGTAAACATCGCCGAGACCGCTAACTTTGCGAGAGCATAATTCCGTAAGTTTTCTATCAAATTTCAAACTTTTGGTGTCTTTATGATCGGGAAAAGATTCTCTATCTTTTAAATAAGAGAAAATATTTTTTTTTTTTTTAAATTTGGCCGACCCTGAAACGATTTCGGAGAGGGCCTGTCGACCCTCAAAGGTTTAAAAAAGACATATTACTCTAGGGACCTTGATCCTAATGTCATAATGCAGGGGTGGGAAACCCTTTTTATGTTGGAATGCCACATTAAGCTTACTGTAAATCAAATAAGGCTGCATTCAAGAAATTTTGATTAGATATACTACAAAATGTCTGTTATTTTTAAAAGTTAATTAATATTAATAACTTCAAGAAATATAATTCATTCAGAAAGCCGCACTTAACCCTTTCGGGGGTTTCGGCCGTATAGTACGGTTTTATGCACCAGGGTTTTTTTGACGTACTAGTACGCATAAATTCTAGCACCCTCAAATCTAGCAAGAGAAGTGGTAGGCCTACATATGAAAGAATGGGTCTATGTGGTCATGTGCGCAGTATAAAAAAAATCTTCCAGCACACAGTGCGTAATGAGAAAAAAAAAGCTTTGACCATGTTTTTGGTTTAAAACAGCGACTTTGCACTGTATTTTCGCATGGTATTTATTGTTGTATTCTAGTTTTCCTGGTCTCATTGTATAGAATGGAAGACATATTACAGAAATTGAATGATTTTGACTGGTTTTACAATGAAAAGTCCTTGAAATTGAGCTCAAAGTAGCAGAAATGTTCGATTTTTACCAGAGTTCAAAAGTAAACAAATCATGCTAAGCGTCAAATACACGTAAAGTGGAGAGTCAAAATTTCTTTCACAAGTGCCCCCGATATTATTTTTTACCATTTCTACACTAATGCAGTAGTCTGCATAACAGTAAATTTTTTTTTTTTTTGTGAGAATAAAAAAATCAGAAGGGGGAAAGCAAAAGAAATATAAGAGGGGCCTGGGGATTTTGACAAATTTGAACAGAGGAAATGTTATTTTAGTGCCAGGAATGTCTCTTGTTTATACTGGTCCCTATTTGGAAATTTGGGCATCTTTTGAAATTTGTGTGAAATTGGCAAAATTGCTAAATTCTGACCACTTTATTGGATAGTTGAAATCGGTTAAATGGGTGGTTTCTTCTACTCATTCGATAGAAAAAACGGAGTTCTAGCGAAATAGTTATGATTATGTTGACTAGTACACTGGAATTGGCTGAAAATAGGGCTCAAAGTGGGCAAAAATTGCCGATGCGTAAACATCGAGACCGCTAACTTCACGAGAGCATAATTCCATAAGTTTACTGTCAAATTTCATACTTTTGGTGTCATTATGATGGGAAAAGATTCTCTATCTTTCCATAAAAAATATACAGTCTCCCTCAACATTCTTTGAGGGTTAGGGGATCAAGAGCCTCGTGAATGTTGAAAAAACCGTGAATTTTTTGGTCCCCCAATAATTGTAGGGAAATATAATACAATACGCTTCCTTAACTTTTGAACAATGAACAATCATAAAATACATGAAAATGTCGTAAATTGTACTAAATTTTACATGTTATGCTTTAATAACATGTATGTTATTAAATACCCCCAGACCCACCACTGCCTCCACCATTGCCTCCACCACTTCCCCCAACCACTGCGAGTCCTTACGCCGTCCCTCCAACCCCGCAACTGGCAGCCAGCCCTCCCACCACTCAGTGTGGTGAGTGTTTTCTTTGTTCATTATTTGCTATTAAACTACAGCATAAATAATGTAAACCCATATTGGAATGGCTATTCGGACAGGTATTGGACGGTGACATGTGTTTACTCTTGAACACAGCAAAGAATCAAACATTTCTGCTACTGCTAATAATAACAATAGTAGTAATAATAATAATAACAATAATAATAATAATAATACGATACAATTGAAGAAGGAAATTGTACAAAAATACGAGGGAGTGGTTGACACATCGTCAGTGTGGCTTTGTTTATGCTGGAGTGAGCATTAGTCTCCCTGCTCTTCCAAACATTTCACAACAATTCAGCGATTGAGGCAGTGGTATTTAATAACATATATGTTATAAATAATAATAGTACATATTATTAATAACATGTATGTTATTATTTATTTTTTTATTATCACACTGGCCGATTCCCACCAAGGCAGGGTGGCCCGAAAAAGAAAAACTTTCACCA
Organism: Cherax quadricarinatus; assembly: GCF_026875155.1. Lineage (NCBI taxonomy): Eukaryota > Metazoa > Arthropoda > Malacostraca > Decapoda > Parastacidae > Cherax > Cherax quadricarinatus. Next base: position 5,997 of record NW_026464720.1, read on the forward strand.
TCATTCACTCCATCACTGTCTTGCCAGAAGGGTGCTTTACACTACAGTTTTTAAACTGCAACATTAACACCCCTCCTTCAGAGTGCAGGCACTGTACTTCCCATCTCCAGGACTCAAGTCCGGCCTGCCGGTTTCCCTGAATCCCTTCATAAATGTTACTTTGCTCACACTCCAACAGCACGTCAAGTATTAAAAACCATTTGTCTCCATTCACCCTATCAAACACGCTCACGCAAGCCTGCTGGAAGTCCAAGCCCCTCGCACACAAAACCTCCTTTACCCCCTCCCCCAACCCTTCCTAGGCCGACCCCTACCCCCCCTTTCCCTTTCCCACTACAGACTGATACACTCTTGAAGTCATTCTGTTTCGCTCCATTCTCTTACATGTCCGAACCACCCTCAACAACCCTTCCTCGCCCTCTGGACAACAGTTTTGGTAATCCCGCACCTCCTCCTAACTTCCAAACTACGAATTCTCTGCATTATATTCACACCCACATTGCCCTCAGACACGACATCTCCACTGCCTCCAGGCCTCTCCTCGCTGCAAACATTCATCACCCACGCTTCACACCCATATAAGAGCTTTGGGGTAAAACTATACTCTCAAAACATTCCCCTCTTTGCCTCCAAGGACAAAGTTCTTTGTCTCCACAGACTCCTAAGTGCACCACCCCACTCTTTTTCCTCATCAATTCTATGATTCACCTCATCTTTCATAGCCCCATCCGCTGACACGTCCACCCCCAAAAATATCGAATACGTTCACCTCCTCCATACTCTCTCCCTCCAATTGATATTCAATCTTTCATCACCTAATCTTTTTGGTTATCCTCATAACCTTACTCTTTCCTGTATTCACCTTTAATTTTCTTCTTTTGCACACCCTACCAAATTCATCCACCAATCTCTGCAACTTCTCTTCAGAATCTTCCCAAGAGCACAGTGTCATCAGCAAAGAGCAGCTGTGACAACTCCCCTTTGTGTGTGATTCTTTATCTTTTAACTCCAGCCTCTTGCCAAGACCCTCGCATTTACTTCTCTTACAACCCCATCTATAAATATATTAAACAACCACGGTGACATCACACATCCTTGTCTAAGGCCTACTTTTACTGGGAAAAAATTTCCCTCTTTCCTACATACTCTAACTTGAGCCTCACTATCCTCGTAAAAACTCTTCACTGCTTTCAGTAACCTACCTCCTATTTAGATAAGGCTAAAGAGGTCTTTGTGGCATTTATGGTTTTGGAAAAGGCGTATGACAGGGTGGATAGGGGGGCAATGTGGCAGATGTTGCAAGTGTATGGTGTAGGAGGTAGGTTACTGAACATGTATGTATTATTATTAATAACGTGTTATTAAATACCACTGCCTCAACAGCTGCCCCAACCACTGCCTCAACAGCTGCCTCAACCGCTGCCTCAACCGCTGCCTCAACAGCTTCCTCAACAGCTGCCTCACCCACTGCCTCAATCGCTGCGTCAATCGCTGCCTCAACCACTGCCTCAATCGCTCCCTCAACAGCTGCCTCAACCACTGCCTCAATCGCTGCCTCAACAGCTGCCTCACCCACTGCCTCAACCACTGCCTCAATCGCTGCCTCAACAGCTGCCTCACCCACTGCCTCAATCGCTGCCTCAATCGCGGGCCTCAACCACTGCCTCTCCCAATCCAATCGCACTCAATCTACAAGCACCAAACACAATGAATTATTGTGAAATGTTTGGAAGAGCAGGGAGACTAATGTTCACTCCAGCATAAAAAAAAGCCACACTGACGATTGTGTCAACCACTCCCTCGTATTTTTGCACAATTTCCTTCTTCAATTATATCGTATTTATTATTATAATTATTACTATTGTTATTATTAGCAGTAGCAGAAATGTTTGATTCTTTGCTGTGTTCAAGAGTAAACACATGATGTCACCGTCTAATACCTGTCCGAATAGCCATTCCAATATGCAGTCATGAATGGGTTTTTCATTATTTATACTGTAGTTTAATAGCAAATAATGAACAAACAAAACACTCACCACACTGAGTGGTGGGAGGGCTTTGGGTGCCAGTTGCGGGGGTCGGTGGGAGGGTAGTAGGGACTCGCAGGTGGCAGGAAACTTGAATATGATTTGGCGGTTGGGAATTGGTGGCTGGGAATTTGGCAGCTGGAATTAGCGAATGTGTGAAGCCCGCAAAAGCTGAAAACGTGATTGTTGAGGGAGACCCGTATATATTTTTTTTTTTTAAAATTTTTGGGAACCCTGACAACAAGTCTCTGAGAGGGCCTGGCGACCCCCAAAGGGGGTTTAAAGCCCTAGAAGGCCACGGTTCCCCACAAGTCCTTGTGTTTGTTCATGTCAAACTGAAACCCCTGAACTCATTGGAACATAAGTGGGATTTTACACTCGTGATTTATGCATTAACACCCGGAAAATTCTGGAGAGATTAGTCTCAAATCTGTACACCACAGTGGTAATAGAATTGTGTATGAGTGGAACAAAGCCCTTTAGTAGCATCACTGAGGCTAAAACCTTGTTTAACTTTAGATATAAATTAGCCAAGAGCATGAGTGGGTGTGGGTGGATGCGAGTTAACTTTTCCTAGCATGGGCCAGTAGGGCTGTATTTAAATATTTAACCCCTTTCACTGTTTCCCACAAAGATCTACATTAGTCACACCAGTGTTGTTTTTGTAAATCTCCATTCAACCCTTTCACTCTCACAAGATCTGTGATATGACAAGCACCGTCCCTGTAAATCTGCATTTTAAGCACAGCTCCCCCAGTTATGCTGTAAGCAGAAAATCTTGCCCTAGTCATGAAAAAAAATGGGTCTTGTTTGAGTGGCACAGTATAAAAATCCTGACCTATGCAACATTTTTTTTAACACATCGGATCTTTTTTCCCCCGAAGGCACGGTGACTTGAAAAAAAGAAACACTTTCATCATTATCATTCGCTCCACACTGCCTTGCCAGAGGTGTGCTGACATACAGGTTTTAAAAAAATGCACCGCATCCCCAAACCCCCCCCTTCAGAGCGCAGGCACAATACTTCTCACCCCAGGACTCAAGTCGGCTAACTAGTTTCCTTGGATCTCTTCAAAAAAAGTTACTTTGCTCACACTCCAACAGAACATCAAGTCATAAAAAATCATTTGCTTCCCCCGCTCCTATCTAAAATGTTCATGCACGCTTGCTGGAAGTATCAGCTGCTCCACACAAAACCTCCTTTATCTCCTCCCTCCAACCTTTACTAGGATGACCCCTACCTTGCTCCCTTCCACTCCAGATTTATACACCCTCCAAGTCATTTTATCTTCCTCCACCTCTCTAAATGTCCAAACCACCTTAACAACCCCTCCTCAGCCTCTGGATAATACTTTTAGAAGCCTTACATCTCCTTCTAATCTTCAAACTAAAGGATTCTCTGCATAATATTCACACTGTACAATTTCCCTCAGACATGACATCTCAACTTCCTCCAGCCTTTCCCTTGTTGCAATATTCACCATCCATGCTTCACACCCATATAAGAGCATTGTATCATTATACTCTCATACATTCCCCTCTTGCTTCCATGGACAAAGTTCCTTGTCTCCCACAGACTCGCCTTTTTTCCCTAATCAATTCTGATTTACCTTGTCTTTCAAAGATCTACCTGCTGACAAGTCCCCCTCCCCAAAAATCTGAAACACATTTACTTCTGTCATAATCCCTCCCTCCTATCTGATATCCAATCTTTCATTATCTAGATTTTTATCCTCATCACCCTCTTTCCTATGTTCACTTTTTTTTCCTTCTTTTACATATCCTCCCAAACTCATCCACAAACCTTTGCAACTTCTCTTCAGACTCTCCCAAAAGGACAGTGTCATCAGTTAAAAAACAACTGTGACAACTCCCACTTTGTATTAGATTTTTTATCTCAATTCCACAAACCTTCCCAACATCTGAGTATTCACTTCTGCTACAACCCCCGTCTATTAAATATATTGAACTAAGGTGACATCACACATCCTTGTCTAAGGCCCTACTTTCTGTGGGGAAAAAATTTCCCTCTCTCTTACATGACTCCAACCTGTGCCTCACTATCCTCATAAAAACTCTTAACTGCTTTCAGTAACATTTACATACACTTGCAACATCTGCCCCATTGTCCCTTATCTACCTTATCATATGCCATTTCCAAATCTACCCTTATCATATGCCTTTTCCAAATCCATAAAGCAATGGAAGCCTCTTAACCCTTACCTACATGCTTCACTATAAACACTTGGTCCCACACCCCCTTACCCTTCCTAAAGCCTTCTTGTTCATTTTGCAATTTCCTGCTATCTTACTCTTAATTCTTTCAATAAACAATTCACCATTACTTTACCAGGTATACTCAAGAGGCTTAAAAGCCCTATAATTTTTACACTCTTTGTCCCTTTTGCCTTTTTACAAAGGAACTATGCATGCTCTTTTGCCACACCCTAGGTACCTTCCCTTCTTCCATACATTAATTAAATAAAAGAATCAACCATCCAAAACTATATCCCACCTGCTTTTAACATTTCTGTCTTTATCCCATCACCCCCAGCTGCTTTAGCCCCTTTCATTCTACCCACTGTCTCATGAAAACCCCCCCCACATTCATAATTGGCTCTTCCTCACTCCTTCCCTATTTCAAACATTTTTTAGTTCCTCAAAATATTCACTATCTTTCCAATGCCTCCAACTCTCCATCTAATAACTCTACTCTCCTATTTTTATTGCCAAATCCATTCATTCCATATTATTAATCTCACTCCAATATTTTTTTATCATTCTCAGCAAAAATTTTTTGATAGCATCTCAAACCCCTCTCTCATTTGCTCTCCTTTTACTTCCTTCACCACTCCTTTAACCTCTCTTTTCTCTTCATGTACTCCTTCCTCCTGTATCACTTCTACTTTGTAAAAACATCTCATATGCTAACTTTTACTCTCTTACCTCATTATTCCACCCAAACCCTCTCCTTCCCTCCCACACCCACTCTCCTGTAATCACAAACTTCTGCAAAACACTCTAACATTACATTTCTAAATCTACCCCTACCTCTTCAACCTCACTGTCTACAGGTCATCTTTCTTCCAATAATATATAATGAGAAAACAAACCTCTCACCTTGTGTTTGGTTGAAAATACCAACTTTGAGGTATTTGCTATGGTGTTTTTTATGGTTTTATTGGTGGTCTCTTGGTATTAGTTGATAGAATGAAAGACATATTAGAGAAACAGAGATGATTTTAGTTAGTTGCAGACCAGAAGAAACTTGAATAAGCCACAAATTGACAGAAATATTCAATCTTGGGGATTTTCCTGGGGAGAGTAAAACCTCCCTACCTCCAAGTCTGTTTTATGGGTAAAGAACAAAAAGGCACAATGCCATGACTGGTAGAATTCACAAATAACCCCCACAAAGAAGAGAGGAGCTTACAACGATGTTTCGGTCTGACTTAGACCATTTACAAAGCCACACTAACAGAAAAGGATGAGGAAGCCCGTTTTTAAAATAGCTGTCTCTCTCTCTGTTTATCTGTCTCTCAGTCTGTCTGTCTGTCTCTCTCAGAAAGAGCTGCTCGTGAGCCAACAGGTATTACACAGGTTTCAGAATCGTCATGTTGAACAAGTGGAAAGATACAACTGTGGCCAAAATGTGTATCACTTGCCACAGTCATGTTTATGCCTCTTATCTACAAGCACAGTATGGTATAGTACTCTTCTAGGTTTTTTGGGATTATCCTAGGTAATTTACACTATTTTGATAACTGTATTTGTGTGTACCTGTGCCTAAATAAACTTACTTAATCCTTGATTCTGGTCAAAGAGCAGCTCTCTCTGAGACAGGAGACAGGCAGACAGAGATAGAGAAGAGAAACCATACTATGGGCAGGGATAGAACCCGTGATCAGAGTCTCAAAACTCCAGACTGTCGCATTAGCCACTGGCCAGCTAGCCACAATAAGATTCATCCAACTAGGTATATTTCTACACCATAGGAAGGTTAGCATAGGCACCACTGTGACCACCAAATGCAAGTTTTTTTCAGACAAATCTTCAGCTAGCTTGGCCATGACGAACTCTAGTCAAGTCCCCTCAAAGCCGTCAACATGACTCATGAAATCGTAATGACATGATTGCAAACACACCTACCACGGGCAGGGATTTGAACCTGTGATCAGTCTCAAATACCAGACCGTCGCGTTAGCTACTGGGCCAGCTAGCCACAATATGATTCATCCAATTAGGTATATTTCTACACCATAGGAAGGTTAGCATAGGCACCACTGTGACCCCCCAGTTCTATCCCTGCCTGTTGGTATGGTTTGTTTGCAACGTATTACGATTTCGTGAGTCATAGACAAAGATAAAGAGAGACAGACAGACAGCAGCCAACCAGCCAGCCAACTAGCCAACCTAACATGTATTACACATGTTGCGCATTCTCTCTCTCTACTTAGGCCATAGGTTTATAGGACATTCTGGCAGAATGACACTACCAGTTGTATCAAAATTGAAAAGATGTGGGACAAATGTTGCATATGGGTTATTATCTTGGTTTTTTGATATTTCCTCGACCACTTGTGACCACATCCATCTCAAAGCCACTAAACTTTCCTCCTAAAAGGAGTGTGTTAATACAATATGATTTTAGTGAATCCCTAGGGTTTGCCATGCTGGTTGTTCTAGCTGGTGCTCAATGGAACTGTTGCTCCCACAAGGTACTAAGTGGTCCTAGATTTAATATTGCGCACACTGAGTGTTAAGACCCACTCTATACTGCCCAGGCCCATCAAGCCTCTGGCACCAAATTTGAAGGCAGGAAAAATAGTGCGCTGATCGACGTCATAAGCACTAGCAGTAAAAAATAGAATCAACATTTGGAGAGTTAAAAGGTTAGATTAGAGATACTCAAAATTTATAGTAACTTACCGCCAATACAGCCCGTCCATTTTTAACAACATAATACAATGATTTTCATCTTCTGCCATGACTTCAGTGATTGGTTTGCGCCTGGACGTCCTCGCTTGCGTGGTGGCTCTCCTACAATCTGGTCGCCTATCTTCTTAATGGTAGCTAATTTAAAGAAAAAAATGAGTAATGTAAATACATGCATACAAGTTTGTCATAGCATTTTAGATGTGTAAAAAAAAAAATTATACAGTGTTGTACAATGCATACAAATGCAGAACCCTAAAATATAAAATAACATGGTACTGCAATACAATGGTCCCTTAAGTTGCGATACTAATCTGTTCCAGATTAGTAACTCTTACTATATCTTCCAGAAATGCAATTCTTACCATACCTTTGATCTGAGTCACAGATAAACTTGCAGGCACTGTATCACTCTCATCTACTTCTCTCTTATTCACAAAAATAAGTCTTTACATCTTTCTGAAAATTTCCGACTTTTTTTCACTGGCTACGATTTGTCAGCCACTTTATTATCCTTTATAATGTCTTTTTGCTTGATATTATATCTCAATTTTTTTTTGTCACAACTCAAATCTAAATTCCTTTTATGAGAAGAAATCGTAACTCAAAATTATAACTCCAGCCATTGTAACTCAAGGGGCATTGTACAGATTTTAGTGAAACTCAAAACATTTACAGTAATGAAAGACATTAACCCTTTGACTGTCGCAACCCCCAATCCTGAGGTGTCTCCTGGTGTCGCAAAAAATTAAAAAAAAAAAAAAATTATTTTTTCTTATGAAATGATATAAGAATCTTTTCCCAATTGTAATGATACCAAAAAAAACGAAATTTGATGGAAAACTGACGGAATTATGCTCTCCGCGAAGTTAGCGACCTCGGCGCTGTTTACAATCGGCGATTTCGCCCACTTTGAGCCCTATTTTCGGCTAATTCCATTGTTCCAGTCGCCCAAAACTCATAGCTATTTCTTTAGAACTCCATTTTTTTTCTATCGATTGAGTACAAGAAACTGCCCATTTACCGATTTCAACTACCTACTAATGTGGTCAGAAATTTGCAATTTGGCCAATTTCACGAAAACTAAAAAATATAACAATTCAAAATAAGGTCCAGAATGAACAATGCAGACATTTCCAGGCTCTAAAATAACATTTTCTTTGCTCATCAGTCATGTCTCCAGGCCCCTCTGATATTACTCTGCTTTCTATTTTTGAATTTTTATTCAAACAAAAAATATTAGACTTACTATTATGCAGACTACTGCAATGCTGTAATAACTGTATAAATAACATCAACCCATTCATGACTGCATATTAGAATGGCTAGTTGGACATTTATTGGAAAATGGCATCATTTGTTTACTTTTGAACATTGGCAAAAATCAAACATTTCCCCTACTTTGAGCTCCATTTCTAGGTTCTTTTTATAGTAAAATCAATCAAAAACACCACTATTTCTGTAATATGTTTCCATTCTATCAAATGAGC
>NW_026464721.1:0-13882 GCF_026875155.1 Cherax quadricarinatus
CAGTATTCACTCCCTGCGCACACCTGGCGCCATGTCGTTGACTGATTAGCTCGTCTGGGAAACAGTAGAGGGGTGCAAAGCACGACCGCACTCTACCTCATCCAGGCAGCGAATGCACAACACCTCGTACCACTGCTGTCAGGTTACTGAGGAGCGTCAGGCAAGGGGGTCTGCACGGCCCAATAGCGATGCAGACAATTGACCACTGAGGAAGTTTCAGAGGTACTCACACACACATGCGCATCACGTGATGTCACACAAACTAGTCCCTAGGCCTAGCAAAAGATCATGTATATAAAACATATGGATGGTACAATGACACTCAGATAAGCTATACATATACATGTAAGGGATCAGCAACTATGCTGACACTAGGTTCGAATGATGGGGCCCTGTCGTTCGATCAGTACCCAGGTTCAAGCCAATGAGAAGATAGTTTTGGCAATCTTAGAGGTGTTGTGGGTACCACCCGCCTGTCTGCCCTTGTCATTCCCATTCTAGAGCTGGTTGAAGCACAGTCTGTTCTCTAGTGGCTTCTATTCTGCCTTGCTTACCGTGGAGTGCACTAATCCTATTGTTGTACATAGTGTATATAGTGTACATACTTCTGTTCTAGGTTGGTGAAGGATAATATAAGTCAAAAGTTTTTCTGCTGTGTTTATTTTGCTCCCTTTACACCTAATATAACAGGTTTACTGGGTTTGTAATATGGGGGCTTGTCTGGGAGCTGGAGCTGGACTTAGAGCACGAGCTGAGCCTAGGGTGATGCTGGAAGCAGGAACATTATGTAGCTTGCTGTTTGGCATTGCATTAGCTTTGCCAACACTTCACAAACTGTGCTTGTCAATCACCTTGCTATGGTCAGCCTTGCTATGCATGATCGTTGACAGCTCGCTGCTAGCTTGTTCATCAATCTACGGTCAGTCTTGCTGTTGTGTGAAGATTTTGCAGTCAGCTTTCATACTGTGTATCAGCCTTGCTATTGCATGTGTGTATTTTGCAGTCGTACTGTGCATAGCTAAACGTGTATTGCAAATAACCTGTTACATTGGGTTATGCCTCCTAGATGAATCAGACGTCTGGTGTCTGAATGCACTTTATTAAACTTGTCTAAATTTTCTAATTAGTGTTGTTGGCAAATTGCTCGTTCCATTGGCACTGATTACAAGCGCACTCTCACAGCTGCACAGCTTCGTACTCTTATAAGTATCAAACTTCGAGAAGAGGAGATGGCACATCAGACTCCTCCCTCTACGGGAGCCAGGAATAAAACCCCAACGTTCTCTCAGGAGGAAAATGATACATCAACTGAGCAAAATCGTCAGTTTCATGCAACAGGGTTGTCTGAAGGCGAATCAGCTGCGTTGGCTCTTGAGTTGGCAAAAATCAATCTTGAGCAGACTAGGGAACGGAGTGCAATGGCAAGGAAGAGTTTGATAGGAAAAAAGAAAGAAGGCAGTTTTCTCAAGTTGTAAATGACTTTAGTTTACAGAAAGCAGTGCAGCTTGTTCCCCGCTTCAATGATTCAGAACCAGAATAATTTTTCGAAACTTTCAAAAATCAGGCTCGAGCTTTGAGGTAGCTGGAACAGCATTGGGCATCGTTGGTTCACACAGCATTGTTTGGTAAGGCACGGGAATTTACGTCAGAATTAAATGACACAGATTTTTCCAAATATAAAGTGAAGACCACAGTTCTGGGAAGATGTCAATGCATGCCAGCTAAATATAGAGAGTCCAAATTTAAGTTAGGCAATGACGCCCTTTGGCCCAAACCCTGGGGGATTTCGTGCGGGCGCAGACCAAAAAATTTACCAGTTTAAAATAAAGCAAGTGGGGGCCCCCACCTTTTATGATCCAATTTAAAAATTTTCCCAGTCGACAACCTGCTGGAATTTTGTTGGGGACCAGAGGTTAGAGACTTTCTGAGGATCATTTCTTAAACCTCATTTGGGGGCAGCCCCATTGGGTGATACTTTTTAAACCCCCGGGTCCTTGTCCGGGGGTTTCCCCTCTCTCATTTTAACCCGGGCCCGACATACAAGATCCCTCCCGCATTGGAGGACAAAGGCCACCGGGAGAACGTCTACGTCAGCAAGGCAAACCCGGGAGCCACCTACTCAAATTTTTGGTCAACCCGGTAACGACAAACAGCTCAACATGGCCCCAAAATCGACAACAGTATCCAGAGGGGCACCAGCCAGAGCACCCCCCTGGGTTTACTGGGGTTTAAACCCGGGGGGAAGTTTTGGGGGTCAAAGCCCCCCCGGCCCCCGGGCTGGGACCCCGGGGGCCTGGTGGATCAGCCCTGATCAACCAGGCTTTTGCGGGTGGGTGCACGCAAACCAAACGGGCCTTAAAAAAAAAAAAAAAGGAACCCGCCCGGCTGTTTAGGAAAATGACTTTAGGTGCTTTTTCCCCTGCCAGCTTGAAAACGCCCGGGGGCCCGTTGGTAATCCCCTTTTGGGGGGCTGGGGGCAGTTGAACATCTCGGTCCCCTGACACTTTTTTGTATGGTCTCCTTTTGTCAGTGAACCCCTGCTTTTTATTGGGGGTTTGGGCATCGTTCCAAAATCTTTTGCTTTCGTAGTGAGTGATTTTCGTGTGCAATTTTTACTAGTCCCCCCTAGGTTTTTCAGGTGTTATAATCTGATCTCTCCCCCTGCGTTTTCCGGGAATACAGGGTTTTAAAAACCTTCCCAAAACGCTCCCCGTTTTTGAGGTGTTTTAAACTCCGTTATGGGGCCGTGAAAGTTCTCGAATTTTCTGGGTCGGCAATTTTCCCCGCTTGAAAGGTGCGTTGAGTGCAGCAATATTCAGCCTAATAGAACAAGTGACCTAAAGAGTGCTCTGGGTTTGGGCCCCCCTGTTTTAAAGGGTTCTCTTTATCCATCCTGTCATTTTTTTACAGATGCATTTATACAAAGTTATGGTCCTTGAAGGGGAGATCCTCCGACATAATCACCCCCGGGTCTTTGACGTTGGTGTTTCGCTCTATTTTGTGGCCAGAATTTGTTTTGTACTCTGATAAGATTTAATTTCCTCATGTTTACCAATCTGAGTAATTGAAATTTCTCATCGTTGAACTTCATATTGTTTTCTGCAGCCCCTGAAAGATTTGGTTTGATGTCCGCCTGGAGCCTTGCAGTGTCTGCAATGAAGACACTGTCATGCAGATTCGGGTGTCATCTGCAAAGGAAGACACGGTGCTGTGGCTGACATCCTTGTCTATGTCGGATATGAGGATGAGGAACAAGATGGGAGCTAGTACTGTGCCTTGTGGAACAGAGCTTTTCACCGTAGCTGCCTCGGACTTTACTCTGTTGACGACTACTCTCTGTGTTCTGTTAGTGAGGAAATTATAGATCCATCGACCAACTTTTTCCTGTTATTCCTTTAGCGCGCATTTTGTGCGCTATTACGCCATGGTCACACTTGTCGAAGGCTTTTGCAAAGTCTGTATATATTACATCTGCATTCTTTTTGTCTTCTAGTGCATTTAGGACCTTGTCGTAGTGATCCAGTAGTTGAGACAGACAGGAGCGACCTGTTCTAAACCCATGTTGCCCTGGGTTGTGTAACTGATGGGTTTCTAGATGGGTGGTGATCTTGCTTCTTAGGACCCTTCAAAGATTTTTATGATATGGGATGTTAGTGCTATTGGTCTGTAGTTCTTTGCTGTTGCTTTACTGCCCCCTTTGTGGAGTGGGGCTATGTCTGTTGTTTTTAGTAACTGAGGGACGACCCCCGTGTCCATGCCCCTCTCCATAGGATGGAAAAGGCTCGTGATAGGGCTTCTTGCAGTTCTTGATGAACACAGAGTTCCATGAGTCTGGCCCTGGGGCAGAGTGCATGGGCATGTCATTTATCGCCTGTTCGAAGTCATTTGGCGTCAGGATAACATCGGATAGGCTTTGTGTTAATCAAATTTTGTGGCTCTCTCATAAAAAATTCATTTTGATCTTCGACTCTCAGTCTGGTTAGCGGCTTGCTAAAAACTGAGTCATATTGGGACTTGAGTAGCTCACTCATTTCCTTGCTGTCATCTGTGTAGGACCCATCTTGTTTAAGTAGGGCCCAATAACTGGACGTTTGTTCTCGATTTTGATTTGGCATAGGAGAAGAAATACTTTGGGTTTCTTCGATTTCATTTATGGCTTTTAGTTCTTCCGCGATTCCTGACTCCTAAAGGATTCTTTTAGCTTAAGTTCGATGCTTGCTATTTCTCTGACCAGTGTTCTCCCTGCGCATTTCTGATATATTGACCTCTTTTAGCCGCTCTGTTATTCCCTTTTCCGTCGCCTGTAAAGGGAGCGCCTGTCTCTTTCTATTTTACATCTACTCCTCCTTTTTTTAGAGGAATAACCCTTGTGCATACATCGAGTGCCACCGAGTTAATCTTTCTAGGCATATTTTTGGGTCTGTGTTGCTTAGTATATCTTCCCAGCTTATATCGGTTAGGACTTGGTTTATTTGGTCCCACTTTAGTTTTTGTTATTGAAGTTGAATTTGGTGAATGCTCCCTCGTGACTAGTCCTCTTTTTTGTGGGTCTGGGGCTCCACGCATACAGTCTGAACCTCAATTATGTTGTGATCTGAGTATATTGTTTTTGATAGGGTGACATTTCTTATCAGATCATCATGTTATGAAGATGAGGTCTAGTGTATTCCCCCAGTCTAGTAGGCTCTATTATTTGCTGGTTTAAATTGAATTTTTGTGCAGAGTTTTAAAAAGCTCGTGTGAGTGTGAGTTTTCATCAGAGCTGCCCCCTGGTGTTATTACTGCAACAATATTTTTTTGCTATATTCCTCCATTTTAGTCCCTTTTAAGTTGAAATCCCCCAGGAGCAAGATGTTGGGTGCAGGAGCTGGAAGATTTTCCAGACAGTGGTCAATTTTTAACAGCTGTTCCTGGAATTGCTGGGATGTTGCATCCGGAGGCTTGTAGACTACCACAATGACTAGGTTTTGGTTCTCGACCTTTACTGCTAAAACTTCCACTACGTCATTTGAGGCATTAAGCAGTTCTGTGCAAACAAGTGACTCTGCAATGTACAGGCCAACCCCCCCCTTTTGCCTGTTCACTCTGTCACATCTGTATAGGTTGTAACCTGGGATCCATATTTCGTTGTCCAAGTGATCCTTTATGTGGGTCTCAGTTCCAACATCAGCAGGGAGTTAAGGGCAAGCCTGTCGTCTACTTTCTCTGCAACCAAGTAGGTCACATCCATCCTAACTGCCCTCATAGACCCCAACAATTAAGGAAAATCTATGATGTCCCTAGTAACAAGTCCCTGAAAGAAGTAGAGAAAGAGATGGCTCATTATTACTCTCAGAGTCGTATTTCCCTACAGGAAGACTAAAAAACAACTGAAGTCAGAGCCTTTAGAGATACAGGAGCATAGTGCTAACTTATAAGAGAGGGAGGGCTTCCCCTTTCTGAACACACTTCATTACAATCCTCCGTCTTTCTAGAAGCATTTGGAGGAGCGATCTTTTCTGTCCCCTTGCATAGAATCTACGTACAGTGCAAATATTACACTGGATACTTGACTGTGGGCATATCCGAAGGATTTCCTATGAAAGATGCCATGTTGTTACTGTGTAATAACATTACCACTGCTAGTGTATGTTCTGAATCTATAATGATTAATTCTTCTCCAGTGTTGGCCATAACTCTGGCAACTTTCCAAGGGCTGTCTGGCGAGAATGCTGACCTATCCTTGGACGACTCTGATCTCGGAATAGCCAATTTATTTTACGAAGAAAACTGGCCAGAGCCTCGTAAATTAAGTGAACAGACCCAGATCAAGCCTTCCTATTCCAGGCTTGCAGGACTGCCAGATATCTCTGTTTCCATGCCTGAGGGACAGTTCTTCCAGGAGGAACAATGAAAGGACCCATCTTTGAATTTTGCTTTTCAGGCAGCCATGGGTAAATCCTTTTCAGGTCATCCGGTCATGTATGAACTTAAAAACAACTATTTGATCTGCACTGAGACTGGTAAGGAGATAGAGGGCAGGTAACTGTCAGACAGGCTAGTGATTCCAACAAAGTTTAGACCTCAAATATTGAATATAGCTCATAATACTACACTAGGAAGTCACCTAGGAATTACTAAAACATTATACAGAATCACAAAAGATTTCTATTTGCCAAAATTAAGGCAGGATGTGAAGAATCACATCTGATGCTGCCGAGAATGTCAGCAAGTAGGGAAACCTGGACATTCCATTAAACCTGCACCTCTCCAGCCTATACCTGCTGATGGAGAACCTTTTGCAGAATTAATTACAGATTGTGTAAGTCCACTACCTAAGTCAAAGTCTGGAAATCAGTACTTATTTACCATTATGGATAAAGTAACTAGATATCCTGAAGCAATTCCCATTCACAGTATTAATACTAAAGCCATTCTCAAGGCTTTAACCAGATTTATTTCTTGTTTTGGCATTCCTAAATCTATTCAAAGTGATCAAGGTATTAACTTCACTGCCTAAGCATTTAGGGAAGCATTAACTAAGTTAGGGATAATCCACAACTTATCCACTGCCTATCATCCTCAGTCCAAAGGCGCCTTTGGAAAATTCCATCAGACATTAAAAACCATGATGAGAACTTTCTGTATGCATTTTCCTACACACTTGGATGAGTTCACTACCGTTGTTGCTGTTTTCAATAAGGAAAACTGTGCAGGAGTCTACCGGGTGTAGTCCGTTTGAGCTGATCTTTGGGCAAAATGTGCGAGGTCCTCTTCGGGTGCTCAAAGAAGGATGGATGGAAGAAGACGTTTAGATCAACACTCTACAACCCGTCTTCAAGGTTGCAGGTGGCACGTCATTAGCCAATGCTTACTTAAAGGCAGCTCAAAACAATATGAAACAGAGGTATGACAGAAGTGCACAATTTCGCTCCTTCCATCCAGGAGACAAGGTGTTGGTGCAGGAACCTATACCTGGCCACACCTTGAAAGCTAGATTTACAGAACCTATGCAAATTGTAAATAAATTATCTGTTGTAAATTATGTGGTATCTTCCCTTGATAGGACCTCAAAAACTAAAACTTACCACATTAATCAATTAAAATCTTTTCATACACCAGATAAAGTCCCAGTAATGACTCTGTCCTCTACCTCTGAGGACGACTCTGACTCTTTGCACTCTATTTCTAAAATTAATGTTAACTTCCAAACTCTGTCCCTCCTCAAGGATCCTAGCCCTTAAATGGTGGGCTCTCTGAAACTCAAGTAGCAAGTTTAACTGCGCTTCTACAGTCATACTCTGATATTTTTTTGGATGGCCGAAAAAATGTACATTAGGTTAACATGACGTAGATGTGGGAAACTCTAAACTTATTAAACTCTCCCCCTACAGAGCTAATCCTGAAAAGCAGAGGCTACTTCAGCAGGAGGTAGAATGTCTGTTAGAGCATGGGTTAGTGGAGGAGTCGTCTAGTCCATGGGCGTCACCGTGCATCCTTGTTAATAAAGCTGATGGAGGGTTTCGTATGTGTACAGACTACTGTAAGGTGAATGAGGTCACAATCACAGATGCTTACCCTCTTCCTCGTCTGGATGACGTGATCGACTTTGTGGTAAGGCTACTTTTGTGTCCAAGTTAGATTTCCTTAAAGGTTACTATCAAATTCCTTTAACGGATAAGGCGAAGGAAATCTCTGCTATTCGTAATTCCAGGAGGTCTTTCAATATACAGTTACCCTTCAGAATGAAAAACTCCCCTCTTCATTCCAGAAACTTATCCATCAGGCTATTAAAGGACTTGAAGGCACGGCAGCTTATCTAGATGACCTCGTAGTGGTGTTTGATACTTGGATCAACACCTGTTTAGGCTTAAGGCTTCTCTTTGAGACCTTCCAGAGTTCCCATTTTAACTGTTAATTTATCGAAGTCTTCTTTGGCCAGGCCACTGTTACTTTTCTAGTCATGAAGTAGGTAGTGGCAAAGTTGCTCCTAAATTTGCTAAAGTTCCTGCCATTAAAGATTACTCAATTCCCCATGATAGGAATCTCTTCACGTTTCCTAGGCATGATAGGGTTTTACAGAAATTTTGCAAAAATTTTTCAGATATTGTAGCCCCCCTTACATTTCTTAGCATCACAAGTTCTCTTTAATTGGACCCAGAATATCAAAATGCTTTACGAAAGCAAAAAAATTATTGTGTACTGCACCCATTCTTATGTCTCCAGACTTCTCCAAACCTTTCTCATTACAGGTTGGTGCTTCTGAGTCTGGGGTTGGGACAGTACTGTTGCAAAACAGGGACGATTGGTTGCAGCCTGTAGCCTTCTTCTCTGCCAAGTTCCAGCCGCACCAGAGGGCTTACTCTACCATTGAAAAAGAAGCCATTGCGCTGGTACTGGCCTTGGAGCACTTCGATGCTTACATGGGCCAGACTTCACAGGTGGTCACTGTCTATAGTGACAACAACCCTCTGGTATATCTCCAAGTCATGAGGAACCACAATACGAGGCTCATGAGATGGAGTCTACAACTGCAACCCTATTCTCTCAGAATATTACACATTGCTGGCAAAGAAAATAAGTTGGCAGATGCGTTATCAAGATTGTATTAGGGTATTAGGTTAAGATCTGTTAGGAACCTGTTATCACCGATTTCTAGCTCTTTTTTCCCCCTTTATGATGTGGGTTTTTTTTTTTAGTTAGGGGTGTGCGGCTACCATCTGCCCGTGCCTTGGACCTACGTTAGCCATACTGTCTGCTGTCTCGCTCTGAGTTTATGGTTTGGCTTTATGTCCGCAAATAAAGCTGAGCTCTATCTAAAAGTTGGATGGTTGAGAGGAAAGGCGGTCCCATAATATGGTGCCATAGTGGCAGAGTTACCAATGGGAGGTGGGAGCCTAATCCTGAGCCCTCTCGGGGTGGGGGTGGGGCATACAAAGAGTACTTAACCTTTATTCGGCACATGTACACACCCTCATTGAAAGGCTATCTTCCCAACCAACGAACCAGTACTAGGGTGGAATGATGTGGCCCCAGGTTCAAGCCAATGAGAAGATGGTTTTGCAATCCCAGAGGTGTTTTGGGTACCACCCGCCTGTCTGCCCTTGTCATCCATTCTAGAGCTGGATGAAGCACAGTCTGCTCTCTAATGGCTTCTATTCTGCCTTGCTTACGTGGAGTGCACTAATACCTATTGTTGTACATAGTGTATATAGTGCTCATACTTCTGTTCTTACTTGGAGAAGGATAATATAAGTCAAAAGTTTTCCTGTTGTGTTTATATTGCTCCCTTTACACCCAGGATAACAGGCCTTTGGATTCCTGTGAGTAGTGATGAAGGCGGCTCAGTGCCTCATGCGGCAGAGTGCTTCCTTTTCCTGAGTGGTCTCTGCGGCAGAGTGGCTCTCCTCCTGAAAAGGGCTGTGCTGAGTGGCTCCTTTTCCTGGGTGGCTCCTTTTCACATCTATATGCTAATGACCTTGACCTCGCCCTCGAGACCACCTCACCCTCGAGTCCACCTCGCCCTCGAGACCACCTCACCTCGAGAACCACCTCACCCTCGAGACCACCTCACCCTCAACCCGCACCCGCGCCCCCCGCGCCCCCCACCCGCCCCCCCGCCGCCCCCACCCGCGCCCCCCCGCGCCCCCCATCCGCGCCCCCCGCGCCCCCCACGACCCCCACCTCGCGCCCCCCCCGCCCCTCGCGCCCGCCCGCGACCCCGTGCCCCCCACCCGCCCCTGCCCTAGTGCCGACCCACCGACCCCCGCCACCCTCGCGCCCGCCCGCGCCCTCGCGCCCGCCTGCGCCTTCTGCTGTGCCTTCTGCAGCATCGTCCGGATCGCTCCGCTCCCCGAATTTTTTTTCCGATTTTTTTCAAATTTTTTTTAATTTTCTTGTGCTCTTCTCGGATCAAATTTTTGAGGTTCCCCCTCCCACTTTCACCCCCATCCCAATTTTTTTCTCGATAATACAAAGACTCCATCTCCTTGGATCAAGTTTTTGGGTACCCCTCCTTCCACCCCCAAAATTTCTCCTCCATCTCCTTGGATCAAGGCTTTCTCGATAATTACAAAGACTCCATCTCCTCGGATCAAGTTTTTTTGGATTCCCCCCTCTGAGTATAAGCATTCAAAATGGTCTCCCACTTGCATCCCAAATTCTCTGCTCCAATTCCTCGGATTAAATTTTTCTCGAAATCAAAGTCTCCATCTCCTTGGATCAAGCTTTTCTCGATAATACAAAGACTCCATCTCCTTGGATCAAAGTTTTTCTCGATAATACAAAGACTCCATCTCCTCGGATCAAGTTTTTGGATTCCCCCCTCTCAGGGTAGGCATTCAAATGAACTCCTCCTATGGGGCATGGTACTTTCTCTTACTACAGGTCTAAACAAGTGTGACGTCACCCCACCTGTGTTTACTCGGCGGTCAGTGACGTCACGTGATGACCTCACACATACAGGTTGAATTTTGTCGACTTCCCCCTATGTCAGTGACGTCACGTGTTGACCGCACACAGGCTGAATCTTGTCGATCAAACATTAACTTAAAATGCAGGATAACACTATTTATTATACAACCAATGCATTTCATATACAAAATAGGGAAAACATTTTCACTCTTAATCCAGGATAACCCAAATAATTTCACATTTTTTTCGTTAATACCCACAAAAATCCACAATTTCTTTACAAAATACAACACAAGTCTAGACATTTTTCTCGTTTTAACTATTTCATCAGAAAAAGTCACCACAACACTTATAACCACTTTTCGATTAATTCACTAGTCACAATTTTACATATTACGAAGTTAATACGCACACACACCTCACTTTACTTTGAACACCTTCAAAACACTCTCATAAATCATTTGAATACTCACAAAAATACCTTTGAACATTTCCAAACAACACTGAAACACTTCCAAAATATCATTTTGAGTACTCCCAAATACACCACTGAATACTACTAAAACACCACTGAATACAGTCAAAACACCAACAAAATCACCATAAACTAAGATCAACATAACAGACTAACATCCTTCTCAAATCCACTAAAATCACTGTAACCAAGATATTCACAAAATTCTATGGCCACCCTAACACACACACACACACACACACACACACACACACACTCACACACACACACACACACACACACACACACACACACACACACGGGGCCAGGAGCTGTGAATCGACCCCAGCAACCACAAATAGGTGAGTACAAATAGGTGAGTACACACACACACACACACACACACACACACACACACACACACACACACACAACACACACACAAGAGATTAGTGCAAAAACTGGAGGACCAAGCAGGGATAAACGGGAAGGCACTACAATGGATCAGGGAATACTTGACAGGAAGACAGCAGCGAGTCATGGTACGTGGCAGGTGTCAAGGGGCACCTTGCCCAGGGGGGCCACAGGGGTCAGCCCCTGGACAGTGGTTTCTGGTATTTGTGCGACATAGGGAAGGAATAGACTCTGAGGTGCCCCTGTTTGCAGATAGTGAAGTTGATGAAAATTCACTCGATCGAAGCCGGGCCAAAAAATACAAGGGTTTGGGAAGGGCTGCAGCCCGGGTCCAGCAATTGACTCCTGGAGTTCACCCCACCAAGTGCAAAGTCATGAAAGATTGGAAGGGAAAAGAAACCGCAGACGGGTACGTTGGGGGGCCAGAGATAAAAACCTCATAAAGGGGAAAAAGATTTTGGGGGTGAGTATAACCCCGGGGCACATCCCCTAAAGCGCACATAAACAAAAAACTGCTGCAGCATAGGGGCCCCCTAGAAACCTCAGAACAGCAATTCCGACTTTTTAATAAAAATCTTCGGGCCCGTCACCTTTTACGTTAGGCCCATTTTGGAGTTGCGGCCCCATTTGGGAAAACCCACACCTTGCCAAGCAGAAAAGAAACTAGAAAAAGTGCAAAGGTTTTTGAAAAACAAGTAGTCCAGAGCAAAAGGGGTATGTCCTCGGGGGAGAGGTTAAAGGGGAAATAAAACCCTGACGAACTGGAGGACGGGAGAGATAGGGGGGACTGATAACGACATACAAATAGAGAGGAATTGAAAAGGTGGACAAAGAAGGAGTTCCCCAGATGGGGGCACAGTAAAAGGGGACACGTTGGAAGTGAGACACAGATGAATCACAGGATGAAGAAGTTTTCTTCGCCACAAATAGTCAGTAAGTGGAATGTTTGGGAAATGTGTAGTGGAGGCAGGTCCTTCATAGCTTTAAGCGAGGAAAGTAAAGCTCACGGCTCGGGAGAGTGACCTGTGCCTGAAAGGGGGGGGCCCGGAGTCGGACTCACCCCAGCAAAACCCCCAAAAGGGGAGTACAACTAGGTAGTACACCAACCCCCCCTTTCTCAATACAGTGGGCCCCCCCTAGGGGAACCCTTTCATGGAAAATTCCCCATAGCGAAAGCTTTTTTCCCCTAAATTTTTTTCCCCGCATGTAGCAAAAACCCGCTCAGGAACTTGTTCGAGACGCGTCCAATGTGGGCTCTCAGCACCTCACATGTGCCCCCCGTCCCATTGTTTTTCCCGCTAGCCCCCGGTAAAAATTCAAGCATACACTCGAAATTTCGTATTATTACAGTGTTTTGGGTGTTTGGGAAAAATAAGTGCCAGGGCCCCCAAAAGTTCTAGTGCCAACCCTACACCCAAAAGGGGAAGATACCCTTTAAAATTAAGAAAGAAAATTGATAAGTATGAAAGGGGGTAGTACACCGCCCCGGTAGGTTGTCAAAAAACCCAAAAATCAACCACGCTTCTTTTTGGGGGAAAAAACGGCAATCAAGGTAGTGTTGTTGAAAAGGGTTTAACTGTGTTTTCGAAAAAAAACGCAAGTGAGGAAAGATGTTGAGAGCCCTTATTGGTGTGGATAAATGAAAAACAGCTACAGGAATGGTCTTCGGATCATATGTGAAAAGGCAGGGAAATTGCATGACGTTTAATTAAAAAAATGCCCGCAATAGTGATGAGTGAGTGAATTTGCCACAAAGGTTGGTTTTTTAGAGATTTAGAAGGTGTGGCATCCCTGTGGATACGGCATGGTGAGGCGCCGTTCGGACCCCAAAGGGCTGAAAAAAATGTGCATGAATTTAAGGATACATAGAAACTGAAGACTGGGAAACCCGAACAAGGTTTAATTTGGATGAAACAGGCCCGTTCTGGAAAAAAAATGCCAAACAGGGCCCCATTACTCGGAGGAAAGGCACTCCCCGGACAAAAGCCTTGAAAAACAGGGTTATCTTCCATGTGTGCCAAAGTACTGGTGATTGCAAAGTTAACCTTTATTAGTGTATCACTCTGAAAACCCCCAGCGTTCGGGGGCAAAAGAATTCCCCAAGGATAATTTGTGTGTGCTGTGGGGGGCAAAAAGTAAGGCTGGGGATAGGGAATTTTTTTTAACTGGTTTTCCCATGCTTTGCCCCCAATGTGAAAAATTTCCTAATGAAAAAAAATTGACCTTTAAATCCTCTGGTGTTAGTAATGCCCCTGGTCATCCACAGAGTGGGAGAGCGACTTTATGGGGACAGAGCTTCATTAGGTGAAATTTTGCCTCCTAATACCATCCTTCCTCGCCCATGGGGCCAGCGGGCATTTTAATTCAAGAAAAATGTACACAAAAAAACTCTGTTCAAAAGTGCTTTGAATGACCACAGACACGGATTGACTTAAAAAAAGTTTTTGGGAAAATCACTTTAATATCCTCAGTTTTTGTAAACCTTTAAATAAGGCTTGGGGGGAGTGACTAAGAGAACCTTTAATCTGCTTGGAAAAAAACTTGGCCAGAATGTGTAGACAAAAGGGGTTTTGAAGGGATTGAGGTAACCCCGAGGGAGTAGTTACAGTTGAGGGAAACAAT